>PVLC010048747.1:0-10662 GCA_004027655.1 Graphiurus murinus | reverse complement strand
TAGCAACCCACAAACTTTCTTCCCAGGACTTCCCCAGCAACCCGGCCAACCTCTTCCCAACCGCTTCTTCTTCCCAACCAATTCCTCCCAGAACTTCTCCCAGCAACTTCCCAGCCCAGCAACTTCCCAACCAGCCTTTCCCCAGCAGCTCTTTCAGCCGCGCTCTTTCTATGCGAGAGGTGGAGGCTTTTATAGCTGCTCCGGGTCTAAGCCACGAGGTGTCTCATACAGCTCTCACCTGGCCCGGCCACGAGTCGGGCGTGCTGGTGCATGCGCTCTGGCGTGGCACAGCCCTAGGATGTTATTCACCTGCAGCTGCTTCTGGCACTCTGCCAGGCGCCGTCTAGAGGCGAGGTCTAGCCCGCGGAACTAGGCCCCCGACACCTAGGAATCGTCTCGGCTCTACTTCTCTTTTTGTTATGTGACCCTGGCCATGCTTCTGAACCTCTCTGGGTCTCATCTGTGAATGATATAGTACCTACCTCAAAAGTTGTGGGAATTAGAGTAGCTCATACCTGTAGCTCATGCATGTGCCTGGCGTGCAGTAAGCACTCCATCCATGTAAGCTGCTACTCTTTATTTTCACTGTTATTGTCACGTAGGGTCTGCTGTGTGTGAGTGAGGAAAGCCAGCCAGGGGCGCACACAGTCAAGTCCCAGGCCTCCCCCCAGTCCCCGTTGTCTAAGGAGGAAATAGCTGATTTCGGAGGCATCTAAAATTCTGTGTGCATCTGTCGGCAGGTGTCAGAACCTCAATGGCTGCATCTGCCATGGGGTCCAGAGTGACAGTCAGGAAGTGTCTGGGAATTGCGTGTAGGTGTCCTGGGACTGTGAGGAGTGTGGCTTTGGTGTTTTCCAGAAGGAAGGAAAGCCTTGGGGATCCAAAGCAGAGTCTCAGAGTTTAATGTGCAACAGATCACCCAGGGGGGAAACGCATGGGAATGCAACTTCCCAGGTTCATGGGGTACCGGCCGGGGCTGTAGCATCTGCTTTTTAAACAAACATCCCCAAATAGCTTCCACATGGTTTCCTTTAGTTACCTGGGAGACCCGTTGTGGCACCTGCAGCTTCGGATGGGTGTTCACCTGAGCTCCCTCACAAGTGCTGACACCCTCCTTGGCTGCCGAAAGTCAGAGGCACCTGATTTTTTTTAATGTAATTTTTTATTTTATGTGTGTACTTTTATGGGTGCATTGTAGTCTCGCGTCATAATGTAATTCAGAGTGATAGAGACATACATGCGCACAGCACTTGGTGAGGCCCCCTGCCCCAGCTGCCTCCGCACTCCCTCCCCTTCCACACACATGACATTGAGGTTGGCATCGGTAATTTCACATAGGTACGTAACATCCGAGAAAGGGTTTCCTTCATTAATTTTCCCTCCCCTCCCCCACCCCTGACTATTCCCCTTCTATCACTCCATTGGAATTTCTTCTCCTTATCTAAAATCCCGCTTGTATCCTGGTTTTTAATCAGGGACCTTGGTGTCCTAACTGACCTCTTCCACTAAGCCTTGACCATGGGCATGAGCTGAATCTTTAGTTTGCCCACTGAATGAGGCTGATCCTGGCTGTACACAGTGAGCTTCTCTACCCATAAATTTGACCAATTGGAGGTAAAAAAATATTAAAAAAAAAAAATTACGTCTGTATTAGCCGGGCGTGGTGGCGCACGCTTGTAATCCCAGCATTTGGGAGGCTGAGTCTGGAGGATCTGGGTTCGAGGCCAGCTTTAGCTACCTAGTGAGGCACTCCGCAACTTAGTGAGACCCTGTTTCAAAATAAAGAATAAAAAAATAGGGCTGGGGGTATAGTAGCTCGGAGGTAGAATGCCCCTGAGTTCAATCCCCAGTACCGCAAAAAAAAAAAAAAAAAAAAAAAAAAAAAAAAAATTACGTCTGTATTGACCAGGAACAGATGTTTTTCTTGTCATGATTCCACAAACAATGCAGCATGATATGTATTTACCTAACATTTGCATATTTGCATTGTATTAGGTAGTATAAGTAATCTAGAGACGTGCATGTTATATGCATACACTATACTATTAGGGTTATAAGCATCTGTAGATTTTGGAACCTAAGGGAGGTGTGTGTGTGTGTGTGTGTGTGTGTGTGTGTGTGTGTGTGTGTTTTAGAATCAATCCACTGGGGATGTTAAGGGACAACTATACTTTTCTCTAATCCTTACCAATATTAGATGCAGACTAAGTACCTTTGCCTTTACCCTCTCCAAAGCCCACGCTCCACCAGCTGATTGACAGATAGAGGGATGAGTGAGGGGATGTAGGGTCTCCCTCTTCCATGGCTGGAGATACAAACATGAGTCCACATTCCCATTGGCGGCATCTGGTGCGGGCTGGGGGGCCTTGGGCACGTGGACTGTGTGGGGAACGGTTGCCTCGGCTTCCCATGCAAGCCTAATTAGCTTGCATCACGCCTCTCCTACTGCCCAAGCACCTTCTCCAGATCATTGCTTCCCTGATTAATTCCTCAGAATTGGAATGGGTACTTATGTGGAGACTGAATGGAAGATCCCAGAGGCCATTCCCACTGCGGGCTCCCCAGGCCTTTCCTGAGTGCTTGCCCATCACAGCTTCCAAGGGGCCAAGAGGCTGATGCCCACAGCCTTGCCAGGGAACAGATGGTATTCAGCCTCCACAACGATGGGTTTGCTGATTCTTTTTTTTTTTTGCGGTACTGGGGATTGAACTCAGGGGCATTCTACCTCCAAGCTATACCCTCAGCCCTATTTTTCATTCTTTATTTTGAAACAGGGTCTCACTAAGTTGTGGAGGGCCTTACTAGGTAGCTGAGGCTGGCCTTGAACCCGGATCCTCCGGTCTCAGCCTCCCGAATGCTGGGATTACAAGCGTGCGCCACCACGCCTGGCTTGCTGGTTCTTTGAAAACAGTTTCACGTTAGAGCTGAGTCGACTAAGTGACATTCTGACGTAGGAGTGAGTCACTGGTGCACTGGGTTAAAATCTGTCAATAGGTGCAAAGTGGTTCTTTTACAAAGACACCAGCACTTCCGCCACCATCAGCAGGCCATCATTATCAGTATCCTTGTTCTCCTTGTGCACTGTGGGAAATTCTTTACCTGAATTATTTCATTTAATCTTTAAGTATCAAAAAATAATGAGTAATTTGGAGAAGAAGTACAAATGGCCAATGATTGTATGAGGAAATGTTCCACATCATTAGCAATCAGAAAGATGCAAATCAAAACTGCCTAACCACAATCAGAATGGCAATCATCAAAAACACAAACAACAACAAATGCTGGTGAGGGTGTGGAGAAGTGGGAACCCTAATACATTGTTGGTGGGACTGAAGATTAGTGCAACTACTTTGGAAAACAGTATGGAGGATCCTCAGATGAATGGGAATGAACCTACCATATGATCCAGCAATACCACTTCTGGGTATCTACCCAAAAGAACGGAAACCAAACTATCAGACTGATGCATGTGTATCTATGTTTATAGCTGCACAATTCACAATTGCCAAATTATGGAAGCAGCCAAGATGTCCATCGACAGATGAATGGATTACAAATGTACACAATGGAATTTTACTCAGCCATAAAGAACAAAATCATGTCATTTGTAGGGAAATGGATGGACCTGGAAAACATTATGCTAAGTGAGATTAGTCAGTCACAAAAAGTAAAAAATCATATGTTCTCCCTAATATGCGGGTGCTAGGGAGAAAATGGGGCATAAGAGGAACTCTAGACGAAGGGGGAGAAAGTTTAGATGAGCAAAGAAGTTGACTTAACTGAAGGTGATGGGGGGAGGGAACACCCTAATGCACATGATATACTTTCACAAACTTATCAAAGTCAATCACTAAACTGAACCTGAGAAGGAGGGAGGGCGAGGGACTGGGGTGGGAATTGGGGAAGGGGTTAAATGAGAAATGTGTGTATGTATGCCTTTACCAGCTTGTACCTAACAAAGATGTATGATTACAATGCACCAATTAAAAAAATAAATACATTAAAAAATAATGAGTAGTTTGGTATATATGGATATCACTACCAACAGGAGAGGTTTGAGTTTAGGACCAGAAAATGAAAGACCTGAAGTAATGAACCTGCAGGTTTCCCATGACTAGACATTAAAACATATGCGATACATACAATTTCCCTTGTTTTCTTGGCTGCAAAGAAATTTCAGAGTTTCTCTTGATTGCTTTCCTCCATTGAAAGGTTTTAAATATAACTTTCTTCTATCCATCTGCCATTATTTCTTGGTTTCCAATAACTAAAAGATAATTAATTAATTAATTAATTTAAAATTTAAAATTCTTACTTGTGTGGTGTTTGACCTTGCATTGCCAATAAGTATGGGTATAACCAAACCGACAATACTGAGTATTGTCCTAAAGCCAATGTGTGGATTACGTTTCAGTTCCTTTTCCAAGATAGTGGAGTAATCTCCTTATAGACTCACCCTTCTCTACATAAAAGCTTCAAATGCTAGACTCTTAAAGGTTCTTAGGAGTGAATAAAAGCAGGCAGATTTTGTAGGATATTTGAAACTTAGAGAAAGGCCTGTCCTGAAGTAAGTTCCTCATTTTTGTGACTTTTAACCTGAGAGAAGCCACAGTCATGTGGCAGCCAAAACTCTAGAGAGAGGTGAACAGAGACCAGGCCCCACCGCCCAGCAGTCAAAGCAAGAACAATGGATTTCCTACCAAGTACTGGGGGTGTCGTGAAGGTTTCAAGCAAAGAGAGAGAGAGAGAGAGAGAGAGAGAGAGAGAGAGAGAGAGAGAGAGAGAGAGAGAGAGGAGAGAGAGAGAGAGGAGAGAGAGAGAGAGAGAGAGAGAGAGAGAGAAAGAAGTAGAAGACGAAGAAGAAGAAGAAGAAGAAGAAGAAGAAGAAGAAGAAGAAGAAGAAGAAGAAGAAGAAAAGAGATGAGTGAATGAGAATATGAACCAGGGGCAAGAAACACCCTTCTAGAGCATGCCCCTGATGACCTACTTCCTCCAACTGGATTCTACCTCGTACATTTCCACCTCCTCCCAGTAGTCCATTTAGATGATTAGTTCATCAATGGGTTAGTCCACTGACAAGTTTAGTGTCCTCATGATCCAACCACTTCCTCCAAGCCCCACCCACCTCTGAACATTGCTGCATTGGGGACCAAGCCCCCAACACATGAGCCCTTAGGGGGCATTCCAGATTCAAGCCATAACAGCCTTCTTGCTACTTCACAACATGTCAGAAGGCAATGAGAGCTCAGGAATCTGAACTTGCTTTTACAACAACCTGCTTTCATAAGAACTAACTCATTCAAGCAAGAGCGGTGGCAATAACCCTTTGAGACGGATGGAGCCCTCGTGACCTAAACGTCTACCTTCCATTAGGCCACACCTCTCAGTACTGCGGCATTGGGAATTAAGGTCCCCACACATGGACTTTTATGGGACACAGTCACATCATAAGAAGCAATGAAGCAAATCTAAGGGGAAACCCAGGAGGGCGGCTTCAAGGGCGGTGTCCTTGCTTGGATTTTGTGGTTATGAATTTCAAGTGCACCTAATCTGTTCATTTTAAAGTGATCTTGGGTGGCAACATTTAGCTGCAGAAGTGAGATCATTAGGTTGGAGCAGGCTGAGGCTTTTCCAGAGGTGTATTGTCAAGAGAAGGAGGAAGGGGGACTGGAAACCTTCTCAGGGCATGATCTGTTTGTCCTTGGAGTCCTGGATGGTGGCCAGAAGCCCAAGGCCATGTGTCTGTGCTTTCATGTCATCTGACAGACGTCCAATTCAGGATGAATTTGGATTCAGCGACGGCTCTTCCATTTGGGGGTCTGGTTTATTTGTCTCTCCTCCTCTTTTCCACCTCACACGCCTTTATCAATGAGAGTAGTAATGGAAAATATATGAACTAGCTCAGAATACTTTTTTGAGTATAAAACCCCATTTTTAATATCACATTGTTTTCTAAACTTCCAGACAAAAGAGTTATTTAATATCAATTGATCCAGAAAATACCCAATAAAAATCTTCCCTCTGGGGACATTTATGTAACTATATATTTTTTGCAGGTATTACGTCAGTACATTGGTAAGGTGTCATAAGATTTAAATAGCACAGTACAAATCAGAGTCAATTAAAATGTCCAGACATGAGTCAAGGTTTACTGATTATTAATGAAGGATTTAGCTCAAACAGCAAAGGGAGTGAACCATTCAAATGTCCTGGGAGAGAGATTTACCTCTCTCAGAGGGATGTGAACTCTTTTTTTTTTTTTTTTTTGGTCTCATCCTCACCTAGCTAGACATAGCTTGCTGTTTGACTTTACATAGACGCAAAGAAATCATCTTCCTCTCAGCAGTAGGGTTACATTGGTGCCATGGTTAATTTGGAACTACTGTCAGACATGACTCATTAATCAAAAACAGCAAGTCATAGATCTGAGAAGTAAAGGCTAACAAATCGATCTGGGGTTATTAATTGGATGTACTCTGCAACAGGGTTACATCCCTGACAAAGAGCCTATTCCCCGTGAGGTGTCAGTTCTTGGAGGCCCAGGGCCCGGCCTTCCCTTTCAGAAAATGTACCCAGCATATCCTTAACGATGCTGAACACATAGTTGGTGTCAATCTCAGTTTTGGGCAAAACATTTCTTTTACACACAAATGTTGCCATTTTTCTACTCATTACTCATTATCTCTTCCCTAAAGGTAACCAATGTCAACATCTTGGTGTTTGTTCTTCTGGTGTAGTGTGTGTGTGTGTGTGTGTGTGTGTGTGTGTGTGTGTGTGTGTGTTATATAAATACAAGTGGTGCCTTACTCTATTTTCCAATTTAGTTTTACTTGATGATGTATCTTGAACTTCTTTCTGTGTGAAGACCTGAAGGTTTTCTGCATTATTCCAGTAGTGAAGTTTCCAGGGTCAAGGAGATACAATACACATTTAAACATGGTTGGTGATGCCTAATGGGTTCCAAATCGCTTCACAAGTTCACACTGCCCCCAGCACCTGTTTCCCCACATCCTTGTTAATACTTGTTATTATCAATCTTTTTAACTTTTGTCAATTTAATGAGTGCAAAAAATCATATCTCATTATTGTTTTAATTTCCATTTCCCTCATTAGGGGAAGTTGTGCGTTTTCTCATATGATTATTGACATTTGTGTTTTTCTTTTGTGAATTCATATAATTTATCTACTTTATTGTATTGTGTGTCTTTTCTTATTGATTTCTATAAGGTCTTTATATACTCTGGCTATAAATTCTGTATATGCTACGTGTGTCATATATAATGTCTCCTAATTGCTGCTTGTACTTTAACTTTGTATTTAAGGTGTCATTTTTCAACAGAAGCATTTTAAAATTCTATGAGTTTAAACAGGCTAATCCTCTGTCACATGGCTTCTGGTTATATGTCTTGTTTTAGGAAAAATCTTTCCAATACTGAGATTATAAGAGTTGCTTTGTAGTTTTATTCCAAGTCTTTTATAGAATTTTTTATGGTTACCATTTTTATGTAACAGGAATTTATTTTTTTGTATGATACAACTTATATAAACAAGTTAATTTTTCAAATGGATATGCCATTTTCTTTAAACTATTTATCAAGTAGTTTTTCTTTCCTAGAGGTTTAAAATGCTATCTTTATAGTAGATAATATTTTATCACACTAATTATAAATGTATGTGTTACATTATTTAAAGTAGAACACTTAGAACAGTTCTTACCTTCTTATATTATTGTTGTTGTCACTACAGATGAAATGGCCATTTACACAAAACTGTTTGTAGATTCTATTCCATTCCCATGATCTAATAATCTCTTCATCTCAGTCAGTTTAGGTTGTTATAATAGATACCACAGACTGGGTGACTTAAATAACAAAAGTTTATTCCTCATAGTTTTGAGAGCTGTGCAAGCTGAGATTAGGCTACCAGCATAGTAGGATTTGGGTGAGGAAAAGATATTTTTCCAGTTCACAGATGGTTGTGTATATACACGTACATTTATGCATGCGTGTGTGGTGTGTGTGTGCGCTTGTATGCATGGGCGTACACACACATATTTTGAATTATTTAAAATTTCTCTTAGGCCTTATGAATTTTATACTTTTTTTTGGATACTGGAGATTGAACCCAGGGGCATTCTACCTTCAAGATACACCCCTAGCCCTATTTTCTCGAAACAGGGGGTCACTAAGTTGTGGAAGGCCTCACGAAGTTGCTGGGGCTGGCCATGAACCTGCGATCCTCCTGTCTCAAGTGCTGAGATTACAGGTGTGTGCCACTATGCTCAGCTCGAGCTTTATACTTTAATAGATTAGTTATCCACTTTTTATGAATTTATTTTTGAATATTTCATGGCTTTTATTGTTAATGAGAATGGAATACTCTATTCCATAGGTTGGCAATCTTTGTCCGTGAAGAGCTAGATGGTAAATATTTCAGCCTTTGCCGGCCATTTGGTCTCTATTGAAGGCAGCAGTAGGCAATGTAGGTAACATAAAAACGAATTGTTACAGGTATGCTGCAGTAAAACTTTATTTTAAATAACAGGTCGTGGTTTGGCTCAGGGGCTATAGTGTGCCTGCTCCCGCTCTCTCCCTGCATTTTTTCAATTGTTTATTCATTTGTATTTTACAACTATTGATTTAGAATTTTTAGTCTTACAGTTAGCAAACTTAAGCTCTCTAATTAGTTGTAGTGCTTTTTTTTCGTTTGATTCTCCTGGATTTTTCGGGAGACAGGACTATATGATCTGCAAATGCTAATAACCGTCCTCTTCCTTTCTGAGAATTATACATCCCATTTAATTTTCTTGCCTTACTGCCTGGACTAAACCTCCAATACAAGGTTATATAACCATGATGATAGTAATAGTCTTTTTCTTTTTTAGATTTTTTTTTTGTGAGAATATTTCAGGTCTTTTTTTTTATAGTTAACTGTGATGTTTGTTGGGCTACTAAAAGATGAATTTTGTAAGGTTAAGAAAATTTTCTTCTATTCCTAGTGAACTCAAGGATTTAAGAATGTTGAATTGGATCTAATACTTTTACACTACCAATTAAAATAATCTTATGCTTTTATCTACTTTACTAATTTGGTGATTTACAATGACTGGTTACTTAATTTTGAGCATTTTTATGTTTACAAGGAAGATTCTTGGTAATAATGTATTGATTAATAAATTGATGCATCTGGCATATTAACATATTATTTAAAACTTTCGAATTTAAAAACTTAAATGAGATTGGGTCGTTTTGGTGTTATAATTATTCAGTTTGGATATCATGATTATAAATATTTTGTAGAATGAACTGGAATGATTTCTATGTGCTCTGGAATAGTTTGTATCTTTAGGTATTTGAGATACTCTATAACTGGCTCCCTAAACTTTAAGGATGGTGTCTGTTTGGGGTGTGATTGTTGACTGTTGTTTCAATTCAGAGTTTCTGACTCTGCTTGAGTACATTTAAGTAATTTCCCAAGGAAACAATTTATTTCATCTAGATTTTAAAACCTAGTGTAAAAAGTTATTAGTTTTTTCTTGTGATTGATTTTAATAGTCTTTTTCATATCTATAATTAGTTTTTTTTTTTTTCTCAGTACTGGGGATGGAACCCAGGGACATTCTACCTCTGAGCTACACCCTCAGCCCCAATTTTTATTCTTTATTTTGAAACAGGGTCTCACTAAGTTGCAGAGTGCTTCACTAAGTAGCTGAGGCTGGCTGCGAACCCAGATCCTCTGGTCTCAGTCTCCCGAATGCTGGGATTACAAGCGTGCGCCACCACGCCCAACTTTATAATTAGATATTCTTTCTCCTTTTGAATGTTCTTTATTTTGCCCCTTTCTCTTATTTCTTCAATGTGATTATAGGAGATTTATATATTTTATCGGCATTTTTCAAAAGCTTTTTTAAACTTTATTGATAAAGTCTATGCTTAGTCTCGCTTTCATATATTATGCGGTTATTACCTATGTTGAGGGAGAAAATATATATTTTTTAGATGGTCTAGATTTTAATTTTCAAGATACTTAATTAAATATAAGGTGATACATTATTCCTCTTTTTTTTTTTTGGTACTGGGGATGGAGCCTGGGAGCATTCTACCTCCGAGCTACAGCCCCAGCCCTATTTTTTATTCTTTTTTTTTTTTGAAACAGGGTCTCACTAAGTTGCGGAGGGCCTCACTAAACAGCTGAGGCTGGCCTCGAACCCAGATCCTCCAGTCTCAGCCTCCCAAATGCTGGGATTACAATTCCTCTTTGAAAGCCTGTTCTGGGTGTCACGTGGCTTTTAGCTCATCAGAATGTTGGGTTTGATTCCTCTCTTTCACAGTTTGGTTTAGTGAGTGCCTGTCTCTTGTGTTTCCCATGGCTATGGTGGTTAGGAAGGAGGGGTGGGGAGTACTCACCAGAAAGAGATTGCTAGGAGCTCATCTTTCTGGGTGTATAGGTCCTTTCGATGGTCAGAATGGTCTAGAGACCTCGAAGGGCACGTTGGTTCCGGCTTCTGGCTTCATTAGTCTGTCTGGAGACAGAGGGCAGGGGATGGCCAGTCTGGCTTCCCCCAGTTCACTTTCTTCTTAATGACCAGGTCTCGTCCTCTCCTCCTCCTCCTCCCTCTCTTCCTCCTCCTCCTTCTTCCTCTCCTCCTCCTCCTCCTCCTCC
>PVLC010048746.1:0-10681 GCA_004027655.1 Graphiurus murinus | reverse complement strand
CTAAGTCCACTGAGGCCAGCGATGGCACCTCCTCCCCTCTCTCCTCCCATGTGTCACTCAGCACAATGCCTCGTCCAGAATGACTCACTTGTCAAAGGGTCATCACCAGTTTCCAAAATCTTCCCCATCCTTCTCACACGCACACTGTGTGATGGGCCTCACCGACGGCGTGCCACCCCCTTGGCCAGCAGAAGGGGCGTCTGCAGGGCTGCGCTGGGCCCTTCCACCGCCCTCTGCACGGCACAGCACCCACGAGCTGCCGCCCACGTGGGCTGATCTGTCTGAAGAGTCCCCTCCCGAGCTTGCTCCAAACCCACTGCCCCTGGCTGCTCCCCACATAGCTGACCACAGGAGAGCCCATTTACCAACAAGTCGCCAACAGAGGCACAAACTATCGGCCACCAAAACACAAAGGAAGACGTCCTTCCACCCTCCCTTAAGCCCTCTGGCCCCACAGCAATGCCAACGCTTTGGGGTGGCTGTGCAACCCTGCCCCCTGCCAGGGAGCCACACACAGCTACTGGATCCAGAACACCAGAGAAGCAGGGCACAGTGGCGCATGACTGTAATCCCAGTATTTGGGAGGCTGAGACAGGAGGATTACAGGTTCGAGACCAGCCTCATCAACTTAGCAAGACTCTTGGCAATTTGGTGAGACCCTGTTTCCAAATAAAATAGGAGCCAGGCGTGGTGGCGCACGCTTGTAATCCCAGCATTTGGGAGGCTGAGACCAGAGGATCTGGGTTCGCGGCCAGCCTCAGCTACCTAGTGAGGCACTCCGCAACTTAGTGAGACCCTGTTTGAAAATATAGAATAAGAGGCACCAAATGACTCCAAATCAACAGCGCCCAGGCTGAAGCCATCTCATGCAAGACCCAAAGGAGAGCCGGAGCCATACTCGTGGCCCTGGGTTCGCTGGTGTGAGCTGATGTCCTGGATACCTTGTGAAACACAGACAATAGACGGCCAACAGAGGGCGAGGGACAGAGACAGACATCCCCAGAGCAAACGTGACCACACTGTCCCTCCCAGATGCTCCCCCACGGAACCAAATTTATCTCCCGCACCCGCCACTATGTTAGTCTATCATTTTGGTACTGAGGAGTGAACCCAGGGGCATTCTACCTCTGAGCTGCACCCCCAGCCCATTTCTTTTTTTCTTATCCTGAAACAGGATCTTGATAAATCGCTGAGGGTCTCGCTAAGTTGCTGAGGCTGTCCTGTGGTCCTCCTGTCTCAGCCTCCCGAGTGCTGGGATGACAGGTGTGCCCCATGTGCCCGGCGCTGTGACCTTGACCACGACGCGTAGCAACAGCCGTTATTAAACTGGTCGCTCTACTGTACGCTGTACTCACTGATTTAGCCTCAGCAAGGCCTGGAGGCAGGCCTGACTACCATTCCTGTTCACAGACAAAGATGGACGTGCAGATAGTAACTTCTCCAAGGTCACACTGAAACCCAGACAGCCCATGTGCCCTACCCCCCCCCCACACCTAAAATCATGAGCACATCAAGAACAAACAACATCCTAGAGGAGAGACAAGTGTGGCAACGTCAACGGGAAACTCCAGGAGGCGGGCACGTGGATGCACGCTGGAAAACTCTTAACTTTTCAGTAAAGTTTGAACATGTTCCTAATAAAACACTGGGGGAAAGGGGCCCCAGGGGTCTGTGCTGATGTATAACGCTTACTGATTAAATAAAGTAGACTTGTTGAAGCCGGGCATGGTGGCACACCTCTGTAATCCTAGTACTTGGGAGGCTGAGAGAGGAGGGTTGAAGGGTCCAGGTCAGCCTCAGAAACTTAGCAAGGCTCTCAAGAATGTGTTAGTATTTTATTTTGAAACAGGGTCTCACTAGGTTGATGAGTGCCTCACTAAGTTGCTAAGGCTGGCTTCGAACCTGCAACCCTCCTGTCTCAGCCTCCCAAGTGCTGAGATTAAAAGTATGTGCCACCACACCCAGCTTGCTCTCAGCAATTTAGTGAGACCCTGTTTTAAGATAAAAAATGAAAAGGGCTGGGGGTGTAGCTCAGAGACAGAATGCCCTAGGTTCAATCCCTGGTACTCAAAATAAATAAATAAATGAGATATAAAAATCAAGTAGCCTCATCATCATGCAAGGCACAAACAATGACGAGGATTTAAATGAGACATTTAGGACAAGCTGGTTTGGGTAATGTTTTGCAAAAAACCAGAGACTCAATAAGTGTATGCAAAGCCCCAAATACTCTGTTGACCAAAATAGGTCCTTAATAAAAGTTTATTGTGAAGCTCAAAACCACTAACTCATCAACAACCTTTACTAAGCTCCTAGCATGTAACCAACACATGAGGGGCCTGTGGGATATTCAGGGATAAAGATCAGGTTCCCCTATTAAGACTACTGACTGGCCTAGGGCATACAGCATCCTCTCTGGAAAGGAGCAGTATTGGACTAGATCACTGCTATAATATATATATATATATTATATATATATATATATATATATATATATATATATATATATATATATAATATATATATATTGCATAAGGATCTATTCAGGGGGAAAAAGAGTATTTGGGGCACTTATTTACTTATTTAGTACTAGGAATTGAACCCAGGGGTGTTCTACCTCTGAGTCATACCCCCAGCCCTTTTTATTTTGAAACAGGGTCTCACTTGGCTGCTGAGGGTCTCACTAAGTTGCTGAGGCTGGCCTTGAACCTGTGATCCTCCTGTTTCAGACTCCCAAGTCCTGGGATTACAGGTGTGCACCACCACGCTGGTTGAGGATACGTTTTAAACTAAAGGATGACAAAACCTTTTCTTACATACCATGGGGAAAAAGTGCATATAGTTAACAATTCCTACCATTTTATTTTATAAAAGATGTTAAATAATGTTATTGTAGCTACTAAAATGCTTCCTACATAGACCGATCTGAAAGGAAGCAAACTGAAGAGAAAGAACTTTCTAATCGTCCATTTCTGTTTCTTGAAGGGACATGCTTTTAGTGGGAAAGGACATGGATGGGAGCGACACGGAATCACACCACAGGAGCTTAACCCCTCGGTCCTCTGAATGCCTCTGCTGGTGCCAAGTCAGGAGTCTGGGTGGTGCCGGGACATCTTTCACGCTTCTCCCCTTTAACAGAGACACTCGCCTGCCTTCAGCTCAGCAGCTGGCAAGCAATTCCCCCAAGCTACACTGGAGCCGAGTTATTTTATTTCTCTTTGTATCTCGTTCTTACAAGCGCCTTCTATTCATGGCAACTGATACTTACTGCTCTACCACTCCTCAATAATGGCAAAGTTTTCCTTTACGTGTTTTTTAGTTAAAAAAAAGATGGACTGACTTGAAGAAAAATACTAAGGCTGTCACATATGGGCAGTGTAACAGAAATGTTACAAGAGATGCAAATGCTTAAGGAATAAAGAAAAAAGCTCCGACCACTATGGCCCGGCCTTTCCCAAGGCCCCGAGGATGTTCAGGCATTGGATCCAGGTCTCTCAGGCACTTCCCTGCCCTGCTTCAGAGCGGTTGATATTTACTTTGGCTTCTGCCTCTGACTCACACTGAACAAGGTGCAGGGCTAGACAAGCAGCGGAAGGAGGAAGGAACCGCCTCCCCGCCCTCCATCCCGGCCGACCCGAGCGCCCCTTGCATAGGTCACCCCACTCTTTCAAAGCACCCTCAAAGCACCTTCAGCAGAAGGAGCAGGGGCCCCCAGCCCCAGGCAGTCACTCCACCTCTCAAATGGATGTGCCTTAAACCTCCCTTGCCCAAACCTGCTCCAGCCTGAGGCGGGGATTTCTCTCCCTTCCCTCTGCTTCCATCTGTTTCATGTAGGAAAGCGGAAGAAAGCGCTGCTCCCTGATGGATGTCCAAGAGGATGTGGCTCCTGCACGGGAGACTTAGCCCCGTCAGTCCGGCCGGCAGCAAAACAGCTTCGGAGTGGCGCAAGACGGCGTTTGAAACTCAGGCTGACAGTTCAGGGCACTCGACCAAGGCCCTGGGCTGGCGCATCAAATGTGAGCAAAGGCAGGGAAAGCTCAGGGCCCAGCACAAAGAAAACAGTCAACACAGGGGCTTTAGAATTTCCCTGGATATCTTATTCCCCTATTAGCATGGTTGTGTGTGCACACACACACACACCCACATGGTACTGGTGATGTAACCCAGGGGCATTTTCCCTCCAAGCTATACCCCCAGCCCTATTTTTTATTCTGTATTTTGAAACAGGGTCTCACTAAGTTGCGGAGGGCCTCACTAAGTTGCTGAGGCTGGCTGCAAACCTGCAATCCTCCTGTCTTAGCCTCCTGAGTACTGGGATTACAAGTGTGCACCACCACGCCAGGCTTTGAAGGAACTTTTAAAAAATTTTGTGGACAAAGAGCCAAACAAGGCAAGAGGGCCTTTGCATATGACCAAGGAACCCAAAAGGGCACCATATATAGATCAAGTAAAAAGCAAAGGCATTGCCCTCGGGGTTGCAGTGTGTCGCCTACAACAAGGTCTGACAGCCCTTAGTGTAATCCACTGCAAATTCCTGAACAAGGAGTCAAGAAGCCTGAGTCCTAGCTCTGATTTCTCCACTAACTCGCTGAGAGACCTTAGGCAAGTCCCTTTCTCTCTGTGTGCCTCAGTTTCCTCCTCCATAACATGACCAAATGATAGCTGAAGTTCCCTTGAGTTCTGTGATTCTACAGATTTCAATTTGTTGTTTTGGTTTTTGTAGTACTGTGGATTGAACACATGCGTGTTCTACCTCTGAGCTATACCCCCAACCCTATTTTTTTTTAGTTTGAAACAGGGTCTCACTAAGCTGTGGAGGGCCTCACTAAGTTGCTGAGGCTGGCCATGAACCTGTGATCCTCTTGTCTCAGCCTCCCAAGTACCAGGATTCCGAGCGTGCACCACCACTCCTGGCTAGATTTCGACTTTTGAAAGGCTGCAAACCAAAACATAAAATGAGCTCCTTCATCTGATTTGAGAGTGAAGAGCGGGCATGAGTGGGACAGGGACATTAGAGGAAGACAATTTTTGTCTCAGTCACAAAGAAAAACTTCCTAATCATCCACGTACCTAAACAACAGCTGAGGCAGCTTTGGGACGGTGGTTCCCTGTGGCTTGAGGAAGTCCAGTACAGATGTGTTGCCACCAGCCAGAGGTGAGAGGCGTGACCACGGGTCATTTGAGGTCTCCTCCAGCATAGGGATTTTTTTTTATTTCAAAGCTTGTTCCTGATTTCATAAGTGTTTGGGGGGCAAGTAGCTACGGGAGGGTCTTTCAAACCCTCCTTATAAGCCGGCATGGTGGCGTACGCTGGTAAGCCCAGTACTTGGGAGGCTGAGACAGGAGGCTCACAAGTTCAAGGCCAACCTCAGCAATTTAACCAGGCCCTCAGCAACTTGGCAAGACCCTGCTTCAAAATAAAAAATAAGTCGAGCACGGTGGTGCACGCTTATAATTGCAGTACTTGGGAGGCTGAGACAGGAGGATCGCAGGTTCAAGGATAGCCTCAGCAACCTAGTGAGACCCTGTTTTCAAATAAAGAAATAAAAATCAGGCTGAGGATGTAGCTTGGAAGTAGAATGACTCTGGGTTCAATCCTTAGTACCAATTAATCAATCAATCAATCGGTAAATAAATAAGTAGGGTTGAGGGTGCAGATCAGAGGTAAGATGGATTCTTTCTCCAGCACCCCCCCCAAAAAAAAACCCTAAAGAAACCCTCCTGGTAAGTGCTGATGCAATGAACCTGGGGGCTCTGCCCTCTCACCCCACTTATTCAGGGCAAGTCTACATTCACCAGATGAAACTTGGTCCCTCCGGCGGTGCTGGGCCTTACCTTTGCTCTAGCAAACAAATCTTTGCATCTTAGAAAGAACTCATACGCAGCCTTACTGAGACGTAGCCTTACTTAGTCGTGGGGCAGAGGAACGCACAGCCAGGGTGGGGAACCACATCAAATCCTCCAGAGAATAAACTGGCTGACTGCTCCAACAAGGGCCGCGCTAACTGCACACGGCCCTCCTCTATTCCTTACACGGGCTCCTGGGAATTTCTAGTAGACAGCTGCGGAGGACTGGCTTAAGTTTCTGCATGTGAAGGGAAGGAAGTGGAGCATTCCTCCTCAAATCACAACCACTTTGCTCATTCATTCAGATCAGGCACCCCAAAGAATATGGGTGTCCGAGGGGGAGCCACGCTGCCTCTAAGCTGCACCCACAGAGCGCTCGGGAGAGTGAGCTTTGGCAATGGCCGCTTGGGAAGATCAATAAAAGGCATTCGGCCAGGCTGGGGAAGGTGGGGTCGGAAAACCCCACTCTTGTTCAATAACTTCAGTGTTTCCCTCACTTCTAAAGTCACTCAGTCCAAAAGGGGGGAAAAATCAACTTAGATGTACTTCGTAAAGACTTCCATTCAGAAATTTAGCTCAGGGCACCGGGCAGCTCTTCAAACAATTTAAGTAAATTCTCTTCTCTAGTTCCCTGTTGAATACAATGTGTATTTACACAATAAAAAGGTATCAATCTCAATTTGGGGTATTTTCCTGATGGCGAAAGATATTTAGTTTGGCAAAATTCCAGAGCCTTCTCTCTTAGACACTTTCCCCTGAGAAGAGTAGCAAAGCCATCTACCTAGGATGTGCAAACAGTCCCCCCAAAAATCATATTAAGTTTGGTATTGTTATAGAAGACTTTCACAAAGAAAATCTACACTGATCTTCTCAACCACTCCAAAGTAAGGTAGCACGAGTCCCACTTCACAGGTGAAGTAACTGAGGTTCAGAGAGGTATAGCCACTCATCCCAAGTCACACAGCTAAAAAGAAGTAGAGCCTGACAGTTGGTTACATTCCCCAAAGGAGAAAAGAAATATAACCTGTGGGTACCTTTCTGCGTCCTGGTCCACGCTCTGCTGCTTGCTCTCAAAGGCGTTGAAGCTGCTCATGTCCACGTACCCATCGTTCTCGTTGGCCGTGGACAGGGCTCTGCTCTGATCTTCAAACAGCTTTGTGAAGGTGCCCGCCCTCGCGGGCCTCCGAGGTGGAATCTGGATGTTCTCATAGTCTGAGTTCATGGCTGGAATGTTCTCGTAGTCCGAAGTGTCGGCGTTGGGGAACGAGATGGAGCGGGGCTTGGTCAGTGGCAAGGGCAGGAAGGGTGGCCGGGAGCGGTCTTCGAAGGACTCCACCCTGGACACCGTCCTGCTGAAGGGGACGCCTTTCCTCTTGCCATCTCTGTAGAAGATGAGGGAGGACGGGGACTCAGAGGCCCGGAGCTTCCCGGTCCGAGACTTAGGCTGCGGGGAGTTACTGAGGCTGCGGGGGTCCATTTCCAGGATCCTGGAAGGCCCGTGGTAGCTGGACTCGGAAGAGGACCTGGAGGAAGACAGGTTGACATCCACGTGCACTTTGCTCTCCGTCTTCTTTTTGAACGTCAGTGCCAGGAAGCGCTTGAAGGATGACTTCTTCTTCTTGGTGGTGTACTTGTCCGGCGAGTCACTCTCGATCAGCAGGGACGGGGAGCTCTTGGTGATGGGCTTTTTGGTGATGAAGGCCAGGTCGAAAGGGGGCGGGATGTCCACCACGGAGGACGGTGTCGAGGTGCCGCTGGACGGGAGGTGGCTTCTCTGGGAGAAGCTACCGGAGGAGCCAATCACGCACGGCAGAGAAAGGTTGTCCTCTTTCCTTTTTATCCGATGGTCGTCCAGCCCGGCGCCCTCTGGCTCCCGGTATATGGAAAATGGGATCTCTCGCCCTTCCACGGAGAAGGACCGGGGGTACAGAGTGAAGGCCCTGGGCTTGGCTGGCAAGGCCCTGCTGGCTTCCAGAGACTTCCCCTCCAGTGACGAAGCCGCCCTCCTTGCCTCCTCGGCAGCTACTCCAACATCCACGGCTGAAGAGCCGGCTTCTGGTCCCGTTTCCTCGGGGACAGTTTCTGGAACGTAGCCAGCCACCTTTCCAGAGTGGGGCCGGGCCCTTGTGACCATGTTCTTCCTGTCCATGGGGACCAGGCCGCCCTCAGAGTCACAGTCTGTGTCTTCTCTCCCGCCATAATCGCTCAGGGCGTCTGCCGTAGCCTGCGTCTCAGTCTGCCCTCCAGGGTCGGCCGGGCCCGCCGGGCCGAGTCCCATCACATAGGGGTTGCTAAGCGAGTCATCCTCAGGCACGACCACCACGTCGGGGACAGGAGACCCCTCACCTGCTCCGCCCTGGCCACAGTCTGCCAACGCCGGTCCTTGCGGGGACTCGGGATAGTAGCTCTTGCTGCAGAAGGACGTGCTCTCTGTCGGGAAGAACTCGTAGGGGCTTCCCGTGAGTGAGGTCACAAAGTCATCCACACTGTCACCCTCGAAAGGAACGATCTGGCAGCTCTCCTCGGCGGGCTCCTCCTGCAGGGCGTCCGTGCCATCGTGAGGGTCTCCCTCCGCCTCCTGGATGGCCGCCGCCATCGCCCCCTGCTCGGTGTCCTCACTGTGGACAGGAGGTTCATCCTGGTCAACCTGGCCCACGCCGCCCGCGGCCTCTTCGCATGCCTCCTCGGGGATTTCAAGGTTGTCCGTGGCCGTCTCTGGCTCCTGGACATGTGTAGTCTGCTCCTCGCTCTCCCAGGGCTCCTCGTCTGCGTCTTTGGCATCTTGTCCTGTGTCCTGGGCGGGGCTGTCGGGATCCACAGCCTCGCCAGGCCCCCCAGGTTCTGCACCAACAGGACCTTCCTCCTCTGCTGCTGCCTCCTCCTCTGCCGTCTCCTCCTCTGCCACCTCCTCCGCTGCTGCCTCCTCCGCTGCTGCCTCCTCCTCCTCTTCCTCCTCCTCCTCTTCCACCTCCTCCTGGGGGGCCTCACAGGGGGCTTCAGAGGCCTCTGAGTCCAGAGTGAGAATAATGTCGCTCTGAAGGACCTCCGCTCCATCCCAAGGTGCCTTGTCCTCCAGGTTGTATGCATTGTGCTCTTTCACCAGCTCCTCCTCCTCCTCCTCCTCCTCCTCACTTGGGGACGCCTGCTCCTCCGTCCCTGGATCATCGCCATCCTTATTGGCAGGAGTTTCGTCGGTGCCCTCCTCAGTCTCTCTGCTCAGCTCCCCTTCAGCGGGGGCAGCTGGGAATGCGGGGTCCTTGTCAGCTCCCTCGTGGCCTCCCTCCTCCCCGGAGGCGTCCAGGGCTGCGTCCTCGGGCGCGTCAGGAGCGTCCCCGCTCAGGGAGGCGCTGGGGGTCACGATGTAATCCTCGTCGGTCTCTGACTCGGAGCACTCCAGGCTGGGCCGGTGCCCTTCGTAAAGCCCCCTGTCCACGCACAGCAGCCTGCCGTTGCTGCATTTGCTGAAGCTGCTGTTGACGTGCGTGGCGCCTCTGCACTCGCCCGGCGCGGCCAGCCTGGGCTTAGGGGCGATGGGGGGCTTCGGCCCCCTGGACATGGAGTTTGGACTGTGAAGACCGGGCGAGGTAGGGAATTTGGGTATGGTCACTGGCGTGAGTGGGCTGGTAGTCTTTGGCTTGGGAGCAACTGGTGGCTTGGGTGAATCTAAAGGATGAAAATAGAGAAAAGGAGGGAAAAAAGTACAATTAACTTGATTTCCATTCAGAATCTCCTACATATAATTTTCAAGAGAACACTGAAGATAGTTCATCTAAACCACGAGAACCTAATCTCCTGTATTTTGTTTCAGGTTTAATCCCTCTACCATTGTGTGTGTGTGTGTGTGTGTGTGTGTGTGTGTGTGTGTGCGTGTGTGTTACTGGGGATTGAACCGAGGGGTGCTCTACCTCTGAGCTGCACACATAACCCTTTTATTTTTTAGTTTGAAACAAGGTCTTGCTAAATTACCACACACTGGCCTTGAACTTACAATCTTCCCATCTCAGCCTCCCAAGTAATGGAATTACAGGTGTAATTATCTTCCACCATAATCTTTAAAATCCTTTCATTTTCCACTAAAGATTCATTCTGTAAACAAAGTAAACAGATCTCTCTTCCACATACAGTACAGCAATGAAAATCAAGTGAATGAAGGCGGGCGTGGTGGTACACACCTATAATCCCAGTACTTGGGAGGCTGAGACAGGAGGATCACAGGTTCACAGCCAGCCTCAGCAACTTAGTGAGGCCCTCTGAAATTTAGTGAGACCCTGTTTCAAAATAAAAATTAAAAAATAGGGCTGGGGGTGTAGCTCAGAGATAGAATGCCTCTGGATTTAATCTCTAGTACTACTAAAAAAAATAATAATAATAATAAAAGAATTCAACTCCCTCCTGATATCTCTTCAAAATTGCTGCCTCCAGCTGAGTGTGGTGGCACATGCCTGTAATCCCAGTACTTGGGAGGCTGAGACAGGAAGATCACCAAGTTCTAAGCCAGCCTCAGCATCTTAGCAAGGCCCTCAGCAACTCAGTGAGACCCTGTTTCAAAATAAAAAATAAAATAGGCCTGGGGTTGTAGCTCAGAGGTAGAATGCCCTTCATCCAATCCCAAGCACCAAAAAATAAATAACTAATTACTGCCTGGATCCCCACTGCCCATGAATAAGGACAACCATGTTTCGCCTACAGCCTGGCATGATTCCATCCCCATTAAAGCTTGGCTATGACACAGAGCGGCCTCAGAATGACAACCTGGCTTGTGACCAAAGGAAAGATGGAGCAGAGGGCCTGGAGGACTCTTTCAGCAAATACATCTCTTCCCTGTGCATCTTAC
>PVLC010048745.1:0-10665 GCA_004027655.1 Graphiurus murinus | reverse complement strand
TTTGTTGTTTTTTTTTTTTTTTTTTTTTTTTTTTTTTTTTGCGGTACTGGGGATTGAACTCAGAGGCATTCTACCTCTGAGCTATACCCCCAGCCCTATTTTTTATTCTTTATTTTGAAACCGAGTCTCACTAAGTTGCGGAGTGCCTCACCTCGTAGCTGAGGCTGGCCGCGAACCCGGATCCTACAGTCTCAGCCTCCCGAATGCTGGGATTACAAGCGTGCACCACCACGCCCAGCTGTCATTGACATTTTGCAAGTATTTCTTAAGCTACTGTGCAGACATTGTATTGAAAGGAGAAGAGTGAAGGCAGGGAGAATAGCTAGGAGGCTATACAATAGTACAGGGTAGAAAGGATGGCAGATTAGGCTAGAGTGAGAACAGTGTGTGTTAGATAGATACAAGCTCTTTCATAAATGTTTATAAGATTATAATATTATGCTCTGACTCACTTTTTTTTTTTTAAGAAAAACAATGTATTTTCAAATTTTTCCCTATCAGTGATATAGATCTATTGCCTACTTTTTGAACCAGAATCTAACATTTCAACTTATTTGATTTCTGTATTTTTCAGTTGGTAGAAATTTAGGTTTATGTTTTTTGCTCTTTATAAAATGATGCTACAATGAATATTTGTATAAGTGCCTCATTGTGAAGATGTTCAAGTAAAATTTTCATGCATGCTTTAAATTCTAATAAGCATTGACATTAGTCTCCTCCTAAAACACTGTACTAATTTGCACACCTGTGGGGAGTGTATAAGACAGATCTTTTCCTCACATTTTACTAACATGAAATACTATCAAATTTTAATATTCTTTTCAACAATGAGGAAGAAAACATTTTTTTTAGATGGGAAAAAGAGAAATCAATTTTATTGCCTTTAAGGAACATAGTAGTATCTGCTGGTCTTTTCTAGTGCCTTCAACAGATGAGATAAACCCAGTATTAGCACATTTAGTTCCTAGGGCAGTCACAACAAATTTCCACAAACCTGGTGGCTCAAAGCAACAGATATTTATTCTCTCAGAGTTCTGGAGGCTTGATATCTGAAACCATGATGTTGGTAGAGCCAAATTCCCTCTGGCTCTAGGTAAGAATCCTTTCTGTGACTCATGTAGCATCTGGTGACTGTCAACATTCCTTGGAATTTTTTAGCTTGGCAATACTCCAACTTCTGATTCCTTGTTCATATTGTCTTTTCGTGTGTGTGTGTGTGTGTGTGTGTGTGTGTGTGTGTGTGTGTGAACTCCTTTTTGTATCTCTCATAAGAATATATGTGATTGTATTTAGGATCCACCCAGATAATCCAGAATAAACTTTTCTTGTCAGGATCCTTAACTTATTCTCTCCTTTCTCCATAGAAGCTTAAAGTCACTCTTCTGCTATATGGAGTAATATTACAGGTTCTGAAGATTAGGATACGGACATATGTTTAGGGGAGAGGGGGAGCATCATTCAGCCCATTACAAAAAATGAACTCCCATGTCTTCCCCTGTTGACATGACAACATGAAAGGCAGTGGGAGAGGAAGCAGCATTAGGATTAAAGATCTGTAATAAAGCTTGAGTACTTTGTCATACTGGACAATTTAACTAATTCAACTATCGTGTGTGTGTGTGTGTGTGTGTGTGTGTGTGTGTGTGTGTGTGTTACTAGAGATTGAACCCAGGGTCATTTTACCTCCAGGCTACACCCCCAGTCCTATTTTTTATTCTTTATTTTGAAACAGGGTCTCACTACGTTGCAGAGGGTCTCACTAAGTAGCTGAGGCTAGCTACGAACCTGGATCCTCCAGTCTCAGCCTCCCAAGTACTGGGATTATAAGTGTGTGCCACCACGCCCATTTTTTTTTCTTTTATTTACTGGCAAGCTGCATAAAAATCTTCATATTTATGCATTGTCATTTTTGGGAAATATATTACAAAACATTTGTATAAACCGTCATGCATCTGTTAGAGGGAGATGAATGGGTTAGGGCTTTTTGTTGTGAGAGATTTATATATTTATGAGCTCACACATATTTGCCTTTATTATTTTTTTGGCAGAGTTTTTTTTTCCTTTTTTTTAGTTAACAAAAACAAGAATCATGCACAAATTGCTTTGAACCTCTTTTTAGATTTGGTACAACACGAGCATTTCCCCAGTATCTGCATAATTTTTACCTTTTTAAATGATTTCTGAGTTTTGTGTTTTATTTTTTTTAAGCTATGTAAATAAAGATTCTGACTCACTATGTGTCTGGCATAATGCTAAATGCTTCATCAGTATTCCATCACAGAACCTTCTACTGGAGACATTAGTGCCTTCATTTTACTGTTGGATAAGCTGGAACTTGGATCAATTTAATAGCTTGCACAAGATCAAATAGATAGTAAGTAGTAGAACCTAATGGTGGTTCTGATTATAGACTATTCTGTTTCGTGAATATTTTAATTTTAAATACTCTGTCTCTTAAAATATAGGCCTTGAAATAATTGAATTTTAGAAAGAAAAAAGAAATTCTGTTTAATCAAATGAAATAATTCAAAGCATTTGCTACAGAGGTAAAGGGAAACAGTAAGCTATCTTGATTCAAATATATTGTAGACAGTCTGGAGGTGGAAGTGGGGTTTGGAGCTCGGCTTTAGGAGACAGAACAGTGCATTAGTAAGTACATAAGAAGCTGAACATAAAACTCATGGTATTAATTGCACCTTTCTGACTAAGCTCATTTACAGCCATATGAATTTACTGCTAGCTATACTCTCATTCAAATGAAAAAACAAAACAGCAAAAAAATCACTTTTACATTCAAAATCCAAAATATAAAACATCTGGCCAAACATTTACACATAAACATTTCAGGACACACATTTAAACAAAGAAAATTAGTTCTTTTCAATGGTGCATTTGAATTAAAAGGGCTTCTAGGGTCTGATCCCGGAAGCATGTTGTGTTGCCTCAAGCAATAATCTGGTAGACACAAAGGATGTAATTCATGATAAAAGGTAATGATGATTTTAATATCTGATTTTAGTTAGGTTTTTGGTGGGAAGAAGATTGTTTTGTTTTTTGCTTTGAAGTGGGGAATTTTCATCATGAAAATGATTGTTACAATAGATGTTTGAATCTCAGCATCCACAGCCATCCACAACAATCTAGGCAACACAGTATGCCGACCATCTGGGCTGACAGCCATTATCCTGCAAACTAGCTAGGCATGAGTGGTCCTCTGAAGCCTAATTCCAGTGCACCCTGGTTTGCCTGTTTTGAAAGAACTCTATTTGCCAATATTTTGGAGCAGGTGCAAAGTCATTTTGGGGTTTCCTGCTGAGGTTTATGCAAATAGCTGGCTTAACTGGACTGTGGGCTCTGATTTCCTACTGCTTGAGCACTGAGAGTCAGTCAAGACTTGGCTTATATGTCCATCCCAACTTAATACATTCTCCTTCTCCAGTTCCTTTTGGTCTTTTCATTCAAATCATACCCTGTTATTACCTTCTGCAGTGTTTCTCAAATGAAATAAATTAGAGTCTGCTCAAAATTAAGAGTGGATGATAAGTTGAAAGAATTTATAAACTGATGACTGAGGAGTTACAGTTGTGGGAAGTAGTTTTTGATCCAGGAGGTATTTGGATGACTTTGGAGTGTCACTTATCTTCTCTGGGATGTCTACCTTATGGATCTTGTGTGAAACTCAAAGGAGGAACTATACAGGAAGGCAATAAGATACTAATATGAGATATTAGGTGAGAATGGGAGAGACTAAGAGCAAGATTATCACAGTGAAGAGTTGTATAGGAAGGGTATCATCAAACTGCCCTGCCTTCATTTCCCCATTCCTAGCTCAGGTAATGGTTTGGATAATAAGATCTTTGACATAATGAATGAGGGCAGAAGATGAGGATAGAACAGGTATGGACCAGACTACATAAGGTGTTCTTGCTCATAGTATAATAAAGCAGACACTGTTGGTTGCCTAGCCCAACCCACTCCTACTACCTTTCTTTATTGTCGATAGAGTTCTGATTTCTCTGCTCAAATAAGATGGCTTCCCGTCCTCCTTTTTGGGTCCTACTGATGTCAGAAAGGTGGGTTTTTGTGCAAACAGTGCTGTTAGCAAGGAGGGTAAGGGTTTAGGAATGTTAATTGGTTTTAAGTTCATCTCAAAAGGTAATTTTTTTCTTTCTTTTGTGAGGTCACTTTAACTTCTGAGGAAGGCAATCCCAGTATGTCTGTCTGGAGCCAAATTAGTTTTTCATATGGATGCTACATCCTATATAAACACCTCTGCTTTGTGACAGGATGAGTTACTATATTTGTTAAGAGAATACATTAGTAGAAGCAAACACAAATCATAGCAGCTAACAAGTCAAGGGACCTGGGAATCTGCCATTGCCATAGACTTCTCAACAGTTTTATCTTTTGTGTCAGTAGTTAATTTCTAGTATTTAGCATCCTGGTATTAATGGTACACCTGCTCTCTGAAGCTGATAACCACGTACCAAGCTTTGAATAGCTAACAAGCTATGAGTTAAGGCACAGGAGTGCATTTGCTCTTCTTCCCTATGGTGATCCTGTCTCACTGTGGGTTGAAGGTTGATGGGTCTAACAGAACCATGGCCACTCCATGATTGGTCATCCTGTGAGCAGACCTGAGATACAATACTAACCAATGAGATATAGGGCAATATTTCTGGGGAGCCTACCAAATGCTCTTCTTCCCTGATAAAAATACATTCATAAAGAGAAACTTTCTGGCTCTGAACAATATTAGATGTGCTTCACCCACCTCGTAAATTTAGAAACAATGAAACTGCAGAGACTCTTAAATAGGATCCTGAAGTTTAGTTACTGAGTTAACTAACCCTAAAAATGCTCTGTATGCATTCATCTTGTTTTATGACATCCTTTCTTTACTGTTTAATCATTCTGTTATAAAGGACTAGGTAAAACACCATGATCCTTACATTTTTTTTGTGTGTGTGTGCTTGCATGTGTGTATGTGTGTTTCTGGGATTGAATCCAGATGCATTTTACCTCTGAGCTATACCCCGATCTCTTTTTAATTTACTTATTCTTTTTATTTTGAAAGAGGATCTCACTAAGTTGTGGATGGTCTCAATAAATTGCTGAGGCTGGTCTCAAACTTGTAATCCTCTTGTCTCAACCTCCCAAGTACTGGGTATACAGGCATGCATCACCATGCATGGCTTCTTACATTCTTAACTGAGAAGCTGTCACAGAAGAGGGACTTGCTAGAGGCCTACATTGTATAATTTTCACTCAAACAGTACAATTCCAATATTAAATTATAAACCTAATCATTTCAATTCTTTGCCAAACGTATTTTGATAGCGCTCCATTGGCCTTGAGACAAACATCCTTACTAGGCACTAGAAAATGATAGGACTCTTCCTATCATATCTGTTTTATCTTTTACAAATAGCCTTCCACAACCTACTCTATTGCCATAAAAATTCATTTTTACCATAAATTCTATGATATCTTTGCTCTTGGAAATTTATATTATATGAAATATTTCTTCCCTCCATCTTTTATTGGATAATAATTGATGAGCCTTCACATATTACCTGAAACACTTTCTTCAAGAATACATCTCGGATAACTTAAACCAGATTATGTGCCCTTTCAATGAGCCCTTGTAGCATCCTTACTTCATTTATTATAGTACAATCTACTTTATTATAATTACTCATCTGATTTTCTGTTTTCCCTAATGAGCTTTATGCTCCATTAGGGTAGCAATAATGTTGGTCACACTCACCATTGTATCGTCATAGTTTTTGGAGTTTAATAATTTCTCAACAAATGTATTTGAGGGGTTAATATATAAAATCCCTAGAAATATAATGTAGTGCTCTAAGAAGGAGAAAGGTGGATGACTAATGAGCATATTATCTCTTAAGAAAAGGAATGTGAGCTAGGCATGGTGGTGCATACCTATAATCCTAGTTAGTATTTGAGAGGTCGAGATAGGAAAATTGAAGGTTCAAGATCAGCCTCAGCAACTTAGCCAGGTCCTCTGAAACTTAATGAGATACTTAAAAAAATGCGACTAGGAGCCGGCGTGGTGGCGCACGCTTGTAATCCCAGCATTCGGGAGGCTGAGACCGGAGGATCCGGGTTCGCGGCCAGCCGCAGCTACCTAGTGATGCACTCCGCAACTTAGTGAGACTCAGTTTCAAAATAAAGAATTAAAAATAGGGCTGGGGGTGTAGCTCAGAGGTAGAATGCCCCTGAGTTCAATCCCCAGTACCGCAAAAAAAAAAAAAAAAAAAAAAAAAAAAAAAAAAAAAAAAAAAAAAAAAAAAAAAAAAAAAAAAAAATGCGACTAGGGGCTCAGCCCCGAGGTAGAATGCTCATGGGTTCAATCCCCAGTACCCCCCTCACATACACAAAAGAAAGAAAAGAAATGCACATTGTAGAATTTAGGAATGTACATTGGAAAGAATTTAGAGTTACTTTTCACAAAATAAATGAGGAATTGTTAAAACTAATAAGGGTATGAAGAACAAGATTACCTATTTTAAGAGCAAACTATAAAATCAATAACATTTTTATCCAGAAATAAGAAACTGGAAAGTATAATTAAAACTTTGAGGCCTCAAAGATAGTGTACAGGAAATGAAGGAGGAAATTGAGGTTCTAGGAAAGAACCAGAAAGAGATTTTGAGTGAAATGAAGCAGTCGATAAATGAACTAAAGACCTCAAAAGAAACCAACTCTGGAAGGCTAGACCACATGGAAAACAGGGTATCACTCTTGGAAGACAGTTCATTAAAAACTGAAAAAGCAGTCAACAATATACAGAAGATATTACAACAACACAACCTAAACATTAAAAAATATGGAACAATATGAAACACCCTAATTTACAGGATATCATAAACATCTTCAGAGAAATAACTTTAGAGAATTTTCCAAACAGAAAAAAACTTGGACATCCACATACAGAACACCATTAAGACAACATCAAAGAAGGACCTCCCCATGTCGCACATTAATCAAAATGACTAATATAGAGGCCAAAGAAAGAATCTTAAAAGGATTGAGAACAAATTAACAGGTGATATTCAGGAGCAAAATAATAAATATGACTCCAGACTTCTCAACCCAAGTCACGAATGCAAGAAGGGACTAGTATGATATACTCCAGACCCTGGAAGAAAACAGCTTCCAACCAAGACTGCTATATCTAGCAGAAATATAATTTTAAACTGATGGAGAAATAAAAACATTCCAAGACAAGCAGACACTTAAAGAATTCATGATTACCAAACCAGAGGAAATACTTAAAGAAATAAAACACAAAGAAAAAAAAGAAGCAAATTTCAGAACCAGAGAAGACGTAAACCTTAGTTTCAGAACCTTAGTTGTCTACCAGGTGGACAACTAAGCAAAGGAGAAATAACACTACATTAAACAGAAAATAGAACTCAAAGTGACAGAAAAAAAATCATATCTCAATAATAACACTGAATGTCAAAAGTCTTAACTCCCCAAATAAAAGATATGCACTGTCAATGTGGATTAAAAAAACAATTCAAAAGCTATATGCTACTTGCAAGAAACTCACCTTATAGCCAAAGATATCCATATGCTAAAGGTGAAAGGATAGAAAAAGATATACCATGCAAATGGAGACTGAAAACACGAAGGGGTAGCAATGCTCATATCCAACAAAACAAACTTTAAGCTCAAACACATCAAAAGAGACAAAGTGAGTCACTTCTTATTAATAAAAGGAACAACCCAACAAGAATATATAATGATAGTAAACATTTATGCTTCAAATGTGGGTGCATCCATGTTTGTAAAACAAACTCTTTGGGACATCAGATCTCAAATGGACCTAAATACAACAATATTGGGAGACTTCAAAACACCTCTCATGCTACTAGATCGATCTTCCAGACAAAAGATGAGTAAAGACTCTTCAGACCTAAAGAACTTTATAAACCAAATGAACCTAATAATATATACAGAATATTTCAACCAGGAATAGCTGAATACACATTCTTTTCAGCTGTCCATGGAACCTTCTGCAAAATAGACCACATCTTGGGCCACAAAACAAGCACCAGCAAATTTAAAAAATGTAATATAATTCAATGCATCTTCTCAGACGACAATGGAATGAAAGTAGAAATCAACAACAACAACAAAAAAGACCAAAAGAAATGACATAAATACTTGGATACTGAATGATACAGTCTTGAATGAGGACTGGATCAGAAAAGAAATAAGAGGAGAAAGAAAATGACACACATCAAGAACCTAGAAAAAGAGAGAAATACTCAAATCCCAAAGCCATTAGAAGGGAGGAGATAGTTAAGTTCAGAGCAGAAATAAAAATGAATAAATAATAAAAAAATACAAAAGATCAACACAAAGCTGGTTCTTTGAAGATTAACAAAATTGGCAGATCCCTAACAACCTATATAAAAAAAGGAGAGAATCAACCTCAATTATTAAAGTCAGAAATGAAAAAGGAGATATCACCACAGTCAATGGGGAAATTCAGAGTATCATCAGAAAGTATTTTGAAAATTTATATTACAATAAAATGGAGACCATAAATGAAATATACAGATTTCTAGATACGTACAACCTACCTAAATTGAAGCAAGAGGATATAGAAAACCTAAACCAACTAATAGCAAGCAAAGATATAGAAACAGCAATAAAAAGAACAGCCCAGGTCCAGATGAATTTCCAGCTGATTTCTACAAAACCTTTACAAAAGAATTAAACAAATACTTTATAAATTATTCTGTGAAATTGAAAGAGATGGAATTTTTCCAAACTCCTTCTATGAGGCCAGTATCACATTAATACCCAAACCAAATAAAGGTACCTCAAGAAAGAAAATTACAGACCAATATCATTGATGAACATGGATGCAAAAAATCTAAACAAAATGCTAGCCATGCACATTTAGAACCACATCAAGAAAATTGTACACCATGACCAAATTGGTTTCATCCCTGGAAAGCAAGACTGGTTCAACATACACAAATCAATACATGTTATTCATCACATAAATAGAACTAAGAACAAAAGTCACATAATAATCTCAATAGACACTGAAAAATCATTTTAAAAAATCCAACATCCATTCATGTTAAAAACACTGCAGAAAATCGGAATAGAAGGAACATATCTCAACATCATTAAGGCAATATACAATAAACTCAAAGCGAACATCATATTGAATGGGAAAAACCATGGAAATTCCCTTTAAAATCAGGAACAAGACAAGGATGCCCATTATCATCACTCCTTTTCAATATAGTCCTCGAGACTCTTGCCATAGCAATAATACAAGAGAACGATATAAAAGGAATTTAAGTAGGAAAAGAACTAAAATTTTCTTTATTTGCATATGACATGATTCTATACCCAGAAGACTCAAAAAACTCAACCAAAAGACTAGTAAAGCTGATTACCAAATTCAGCAAAGTAACGGGATACAAAATCAACCTGAAAAAAACAGTAGCTTTTCTATATGCCAAACAAGAATTCATGGAGAAAGAAATACAGAAAACAATTCCATTCACAATAACCTTAAAACCAATAAAATACCTAGGAATCACCCTAACCAGAGGTAAAAGACCTCCACAAAGAAAATTATAAAATACTAAAGAAAGAAATTGAAGATTATCTTGGAAGATGGAAAGATTTCCCATGCTCTTAGGTAGGCAGAATAAATATCAAAATGGCCATTCTACCAAAAGTGATCCACAGAGTCAATGCAATCCCTATCAAAATACCAATGTCATTCTTCATAGACCTAGAAAAATCAGTCATAAATTTCATAGGGAAAAAAAGACCCAGAATTGCAATTCTCAGCAATAAGAACCATGTCTGCATCACAATTCCTGACTTCAAATTATACTATAGAGCTATAGTAATTAAAACAGCATGGTATTAGCACAAACAACAGGCACACAGACCAATGGAACAGAATAGAAGATACAGAAACAAGTCCACACACTTATAGCCAATTGATTTTCAACAAAGGTGCCAGACACATACGTTGGAGAAAAGACAGCCTTTTCAACAAATGGTCTTGGGGAAACTTGTTATCCATTTGTAGAAAAATGGAACTAAATCTTTACCTCTCACCCTGCACAAGAGTCAACTCAAGATGGATCAAAGACCTGGAAATTAGACAAGAGACTGTGAAGCTACTAGAGGAGCGCATAGGTTCAACACTCCAACATATAGGCACAGGTAGAAACTTCCTCAACAAGATACCAAAGCTCAGGGAATTAAAACAAAGATTAATAAGTGGATGAAACTAAACTAAACATTTCTGAACATCAAAGGAAACCATCAAGAGTCTAAAGAGAAAGCCTACAAAATGGGAGATCTTTACCAGCTATCCCTCTGACAGAGGTCTAATATCTAGAATATACAAAAACTTAAAAGACTTTGCATTAGAAAAACAAACAACCAGCCGAGCGTGGTGGCGCATACTTGTAATCCCAGCATTCGGGAGGCTGAGACCAGAGGATCTGGGTTCGAGGCCAACCTCAGCTACCTAGTGAGGCCCTCCACAACTTAGCAAGACCCGGTTTCAAAATAAAGAATAAAAAATAGGGCTGGGGGTGTAGCTCGGAGGTAGAATGCCCCTGAGTTCAATCCCCAGTACCG
>PVLC010048744.1:0-11480 GCA_004027655.1 Graphiurus murinus | reverse complement strand
TTGATCAGAATTGAGATAAGCCTTGTTTATTGATTAGTCAATATTTGTTACTGAAATTAAGGTTTATAGCAGCAAACTTAAGAATCAGAGTCGGGTAGACAGCTATTAAAAGTACTTTGTAAATGGAGTAGATGATGTTGAATGCTTATAGGGTCTAAGAACCACTGTATACACAAAATAAACACTTATTTTTATATTATTGTGGTTTGGTATGCTCTTCTAAGAAAAAGCCCCCTAAACTATATTTGCAGTTTTTAAAATGAATATCTGGGCGTGGCGGTGTATGCTTGTAATCCCAGTACTTGGGAGGCTGAGACCAGAGGATCTGGGTTCGAGGCCAGCCTCAGCTACTTGGTGAGGCCCTCCACAACTTGACGAGTAAGACCCTGTTTCAAAATAAAGAATAAAAAACAGGACTGGGGGTATAGCTCAGAGGTAGAATGCCCCTGGATTCAACCCCCTAGTACCGCAAAAAAAAAAAAAAAAGTGTTACCTGTTGCTTTTGACAAAATTTCTATGTGATCTTAAACCAAGAAAATCCTTTTTTTGGGCTGAATTTTTAATTTTATTTTTACTTTTATTTTTTGGTGCTGGGGATTGAACCCAGGGGCATTCCACCTCTGAGCTACACCCCATCCCCACTTTATTTCGAAACGGTCTCAATAAATTGTGGAGGGCCTAAGTAGCTGAGGCTGGCCATGAACCTGTGATCCTCTTCTCAGCCTCCCAAGTACTGGAATTACAAGAACTGGCCAGGACACTTGGCTTTGGCTGAGTTCTTAATGTAATTCCAGGCTGTGACTGTGTAACTTACTGGCCATTTTACAGAAGTGGGTGTTACTTCTGTCCATCAAAATCATCAGAATTACTTTTTGAGAGAGAAGAGAGCTCCAGGTCCCTTCTCAGCTTTGCAGATGAGAAGCAACCCAAGTTGAGCGAGCTGCCGGTGTGTTCCTGGTGCAGGCTTTGGTGTTCTGCGGCTCAGCCTTAGCCAGGCTCTGCTCTGATACCTCCTTGTGGTCTTCCTATGCTACACTTCGTTTTCATCGCTTGTACACCCTTATAAACTACATTCAGTCTGTGAGATGAGGGCAAGGTTTAATGATAGTGGAGTTCTTTAACCAGTGGCCTTCATGCTTATTTTGCGTTTTCATTTGTTCTCTATTTATGTGGACAGGGTTCTTGACCCAACACATGGTTTTGTCTTTCTTCATAGAAAATACAGTAAGTCCTATGAAAGTTTGTTTTACAGCAGTATTGTGTAACAGAAGAGACAAATCGTCCAAAACATTCTAAAAGAAATTTATTAAGAATTTCTTTTATACTAGCTTTGGCCTAAAGATATACTGAAAATAGATTTTCAAAAAATCTAGACCTTTAAAGACTATTTTGTATAAATTTTTTTTACATTAGTCAATACATTCTTTTTACTAAACAGCGTAATTTTCCCACTACCTCCATGGTTAAATGTACAAAAATGCCACTGTCTAGGTTTTTAAGAATGACCTCAGCAAGAGGATTAAATTCTAGTGTAGGAGTCATTTTAATTCCTATCTTACAAATACTACTAAAGGAATCTAAAGTTGCCAAAGAACACAGTCACCACAGAAGTTGATGAAGCACCTTACAGACACGTTCCCGAAACAGGCGAGTGTCCAGAGGAACGCTAGCTCCTTAGTCCTGTACTGCTGAACGTTGCATACTTACATCATTCTAAAAACATTTTATATTCTCCTTTTTAGGAAAAAATAGGTTGAATTCCCTGCAGTCTTCTGAAAGGAAACAGTCTTTAAAATTATCCATAGCAACTACTGGTTTGCTGATTATTTTCCTGAATCTTTAAATTCCAACAAAGCATTACTTTGCAAAAGGTCCTTTAGCCCAAATTCAGTGTCTCTGTTTTGATCTCTTTGTAAAAGGACTCTCTGTTCATCCATTCTTTTCGCCTGAGACCGTAGAATAAGGCTAAAAAAGTCTTCATCCGGTACCGTTGGACCTTTTGTGGCAGTAGGTGGTGGAGCACATCTCTGATCATCTAATCTGGACCCCTAAAAGTTTATGAGAAAGATTAAAACATAAATACTGTGGGGAAGGAAAACAAGGCTATCATAACAAGAAATGGAAATGTTGATGGAAACGAAATAAAACTAAACATTTCATAAATAAACTAAACATTTCATTTGCTGCTGCTTAGAAATTTAATCTTTATTGTCCAAGTATGGCAGTTCAAATTATAACCTTATCAAAGTAAGCACTGTCAATATAATTTACCAAATCATTAGAGATACAATGTTGTATACTAAAGCCCTGCAGCACTACCTTTAAAAAGTATTGGGCCAGGAGACAGCAACTATAACCCAATGCCTGCTTTTCAAAGCTTAATTTTCACTTTACTGCCCGAACATTTGTTTATATTATACACTGTCATACTGCCTGTTTTCCTGATGTAAGTGCAGAGTTGAGCAATTGCAACAGAGACATAGAACCTATAAAACTCAAAATCTTTTTTTTTTTTTTTTTGGTACTGAGGATTGAACCCAGGGGCATTCTACCTCAGTGCTATACCTCCAGCCCTTTTCTTATTCTTTATTTTGAAACAGTCTAAGTTGCAGAGGGCCTCATTAAGTAGCTGAGGCTGGCCACGTACTTGTAAGCTTCCTGTCTCACCCTCCCAAGTACTGAGATTGTAAGTGTGCACTGCCATGCCTGACTCAAAATTTTTGTCTGCCTAGACATAGAATAAGTTTGCCTGCCATTTCATTTAAATCTGCTAAATAGCCTAGAATTTTTCTTCCAAGTGCTAATCTTAGGATTCTTATAAGTTCATTAGAAATGTTATTGATTCAAATAGAAATGTAAGAACTTAAAAGGGTAGAAATGTGGTCGCTGATAACTGAGTATGCTGTACTGCCAGGTACTAAGCACTCAGATTCCTTTCACATTTAGCTCCATAACCTCTGCAGTACGGTTGTTCACCAGCCTCCTCCTTGGCACTGGCCTCCCCTCCACATGCACAGCTCACACTTCCTTTTTCCTATCCTATCATGATTCACAACTTCAGTGGCCTCCAGTGAATCCACACACTGGCACCCTTGGGTTCCTAGAGCTCATGATCTAACATTCTTGTCCTTTACCTCTGTCTTATCCATTTGCTCCCAGTCATGCCATGCCCAGAAATGCCTAGTAGGTTCTTTGCCCATTTCTGAATCAGGTTAATCTTTAAGTTTTCAGTGTTCTGTATTCTAGATGTTAATCTTGTATCAGATGTGTGATTTCCACATATTTTCTGTGTTGCCTTTTTTACTGTTGATAGTGTCTCTTGAAACAGAAGTTTTTAGTTGTGATCAAGCCTTATTTGTCTATTTTTCTGTTGCTCCCTGTGCCTTCAGTGTCATAACCAAGAAGTCACTGGCAAACCCAATGTCATGAAGCTTTCCTTTTCTTCTAAGAAGTTTTGAGTTTTAGTTCTGATGCTTATGTCTTTGGTCCATTTTTAGTTTTTGTGCAAGGCATTATGGAAGGGTTGAGTTTCATTCTTTTGAATATATATATGCCTATCTAGTTTTCCTAGGACTGTTGTAAGACTGTCCTCTCCTCACTGAATGGTCCTGGCACCTGTGGTGGTTTGAATGTGTCCCCCAAAACTCATCTACAAGAAGCTGAATCTCCAATAAGAGATAATCAGGTCACAAGGGCTCTGGTTCAATGTTATTTGGAGAATTAGTTATCTTGAGGGTGTGCCTTTTATTATAGAAGTGAGACCAAGCTGGGTGTGGTGGTGCACACTTATAATCCTTGTACATGGGAGGCTAAGACAGGAGGATCACAGGTTTGAGACCAACATGCAGTAATTTAGCAATACACTGTTTGAAAATAAAATAGGGATGGGGGTGTATCTCAGAGGTAGAATGCCCCAGGTTCAATTCCCAGTACCAAATAAACAAAAATGAGTCCACAGCTGAGGGGGTGGCTCAGTAGTAGTTTTTGCCTAGCGCATGCAAGGCCCTGAGTTTGATCCTCAGCACCGTGCAAAGGCCACCTCTTGCTATTAGTCTATGTCCACTCTCACCCTTCTGTCACAGGAGGACATGACACAAAGGCCCTCGACAAAAGTCAGAAGCATGCTTTGGACTAATTAACTTCCAGAAATGAGGCAAAATTTGTTTATTGTAAATTACCAGTCTGTGGTATCCTGTTAATAACAGCATAAAAGGAGTAAGACAGCATCCTTCTTGAAAATCATTTGAAGAAAATGAGATAGGGTATCTTTTTTTTTTTTTTGTGGTACTGGGGATTGAACTCAGGGGCATTCTACCTCCGAGCTACACCCCCAGCCCTACTTTTTATTCTTTATTTTGAAACCGAGTCTCACTAAGTTGCGGAGGGCCTCACTAGGTAGCTGAGGCTGGCCTCGAACCCGGATCCTCCGGTCTTAGCCTCCCGAATGCTGGGATTACAAGCGTGCGCCACCACGCCCGGCTGAGATAGGGTATCTCTTACTAACAGTTTACTATTTTTATGGTGCCCAGGGGTATTCTACCTCTGAGCTACAGCCCCAGCCCTATTTTTTATTCTTTATTTTGAAACAGGGTCTCACCAAGTTGTGGAGGGCCTCACTAAGCAGCTGAGGCTGGCTGCGAACCCAGATCCTCTAGTCTCAGCCTCCCAAATGCTAGGATTACAAGCATGCGCCACCACGCCTGGTCCCAGTCCTATTTTTTACTCTTTATTTTGAAACAGGGTCTCACTAAGTTGCGGAGGGCCTCATTAAATAGCTGAGGCTGGCCTCGAACCAGGATCCTCTGGTCTCAGCCCAAGTACTGGGATTACAAGTGTGCGCCACCACACCTGGCTCCTTTTTTGTTTTGAAACAGGGTCTTGCTAGGTTGCTGAGTGTCTTACCAGACTACTGAGGCTGGCTTTAAACCTATGATCCTCCTGTCTCAGCCTTCCAAGCACTGGTGTTATAGGTGTGTGCTGCCATACACAGCTAAGCATTTATATTTTTGAGTCTCTATTCTAGCCTATGTCTTTGTCATGATGCCAGTATCATTGATTATATAGCTTAGTAGTAACTTTTTAAATCAGGAAATGTAAGCCCTACAGCTTTTTCTTTTTCAAGATTGTTTTGGATGGGATCCTTTGAGATTTTGTATGAATTTTAAGACAGATTTTTCTATCTGCAAGTTTTTAAAAAGCCATTAGGATTTTGACAGGGCTGCATTGAGTCACTTTGGGTAGTAGTGAAATCTTAACAATATTAGGTCTTCCAATCCATGAACGTGGAACATGCTTCCATTTATTTGTTTTCTTTAATCTTTTTCCAGCAATGTTTCGTGGTTTTCATTGTAAGTAGTGTACTTCTTTAGTTAATTCCTAAGTATCTTAATTTTCTTAAATTTCTTTTCTCAGTTCATTTTTTTTTTTTTTTTGCGGTACTGGGGATTGAACTCAGGGGCATTCTACCTCCAAGCTATACCCCCAGCCCTATTTTTTATTCTTTATTTTGAAACTGAGTCTCACTAAATTGCGGAGGGCCTCACTAGGTAGCTGAGGCTGGCCGCGAACCCGGATCCTCCGGTCTCAGCCTCCCGAATGCTGGGATTACAAGTGTGTGCCACCACGCCCTGCTCTCAGTTGTTCTTTTTTAAGAGTATGGAAATGCAACTGATTTTTCTTCGTGTTGATTTTGAATCCTGCCACTTGATGAATTCATTTCTTAGTTCTAACAGTTTTTTGGTGGAATCTTTAGGGTTTTCTACATACAAGATCATATCACCTGTGACCAAAGATAATTTTACTTCATTTTCAAAACATAAATTTATTTATTTATTTTTTTGTGTGTGGTACTGGGGATTGAACCCAGGGGCATTCTACCTCCAAGCTACACCCCCAGCCCTATCTTATTCTTTATTTTTATTTATTTATTTACTTATTTTTTGTTGTGGTACTGGGGATTGAACTCGGGCATTCTACCTCCGAGCTATACCCCCAGCCCTATTTTTTATTCTTTATTTTGAAACTGGGTCTCAGTAAGTTTCGGAGTGCCTCACTAGGTAGCTGAGGCTGGCCTCGAACCCGGATCTTCCAGTCTCAGCCTCCCAAATGCTGGGATTACAAGTGTGCGCCACCACGCCTGGCTCTTATTCTTTATTTTTGAAACAGGGTCTCACTAAGTTGCGGAGGGCCTCACTAAGTAGCTGAGGCTGGCCAGGAACCTGGATCCTCCTGTCTCAGCCTCCCAAGTACTAGAATTACAAGCATGCGCCACCACTTCCGGTTTACTTCTTCATTTCTAATTTGAATAAATTACTTCTTTCTTGCCTAAATGCTGTGCCTAAAACATTTAGTATTCTGTTAAGTAGAAGTGGCAAAAGTGTGCATTCTTGTCTCATTCCTGATCTTGGAGCTTTTAGTCTTTTGTTTTTGTTGTACTGAGGATTGAACCCAGAGGCAATGCCCTTTTTTTAAATTTTGAAACAGGGTTTCAATAGGTTGCTGAGAGCCTTGCCTCAAACCTGCAATCCTCTTGTCTCAGCCTCCCAAGTACTGGGAGACACCACACACAGTAGGGTGTTGTATTTTTTGTCTCTAAGAATTTTCCATTTTCTCCTCCTGATTTCTTTGATAAGAGTCAAGAGTCTGTTGTTTAATTTCCATGAATTTGTGGCCTTAATATAGTCTATCCTGGAAAATGTGCATGCTGGGTAGTGTTCTGTATGCATCTATTAGGCCTTGTTGGTTTGCTATGTTAAGTCCTCTCTGTCTGATGCATTATTATTGAGAGTAGAGTGTTTTAACTCTCCAGTGGTTACTGAATTACTGTCCATTTTTTCCTTCAAGTGTGCCAATTTTTACTTTTGTATCTTGATGGTTTGTTAGATATATATCTCTAGTATTTTTTTTTTTTAAGTCCCTTGGGACCACTGCTGTAGTAGCTCACTGACATATGTCTTCAACTTTCTCTCTCTTATATCCCATTCTTCTGGCAAAATATAAATCTTGGTTAAATATGTCTACCTCTTCAAGTAGCTGGTTATGATTGAAGAAAATTAACTGCACTGACTAGTCTTATTTCCAGTGACTATGAACTTCAAGTGGGTCCTTAGCATGGCCCAACAATTGTATTACTTTTAGTTTCTCAAAGTCAACTATTTTCCACTTTTTCTTCAAATTTACACTGTCCTCAATCTCTGTTTCGGTTAACGATCCTACTTCTTGCTTTGCTGAGAAAATAAAAGCAACCAGTGAGCACTTCTACTTATTCTTATCTCTTAATCTGTACACAAATCTGTTTTTTCTTCTCACCTCACAAAAACTGCTGTCCAATGATCTCATATTCTCCTGCTGTACAGTGGCTCCGCTCCCCACATGATTATTTCCATCTGTAGATAGATTATCATCCAAAGGAAAAGCCCATCTTTTACCCTATGTCTAACTCCAGTTAATGAATCATTTCTTTCCTTCTCTAAGCAAAGTCTATTGAAAGTTTTCTATATTCTCTCTTTTTGTTTTTTCTTTTTTTAATATGGGGGATTGAACCCAGGGGCATTCTACCTCCAAGGTACACCACAGCCCTTATTTATTTATTTTGTTTTGAAGGAGGGTCTTGCTAGCTTGCTGCGAGTCTCACTAAGTTGCTGAGAATAGTCTCCAACCTGCAATTCTGTTTTCTCAGCCTCCTAAGTACTGGTATTACAGGCTTGCACCTCCACACCCAGCTTTATTCTCTTTCCTTTTAATACTTTATGTTTCTACCATACCAAATATATCTTTCGCAATTAACTAATAATCTCCATGTTCCCAGATCTAGTAGTTCAGTCACTTGGCTTCCACATACTACACACTCTGGATGTTTTTGTAACTATGGCTGTTGTTGCTTTGCTGGCTCATCTTCCTCTAGTTAACTAGTAGATTTTGGAATGTCCAGGGGTTACTCTTGGGCCTCCTCCCATTCTTTCATCTATTCCTTAGAATAATCTCTGTTTAGGGCTTTCATATCAGCTCTATGCTGATGCCTCCCCTGTGAGGAGCCAGATGGCCTAAGTTCAAGGAACTGTGTGTGGCCTTTTCCTGCAAGCCTGTTTGCTAGAACCAGCTGGGTCATGGACCCAGAATAATGCCTGTGTTTTTGCACTCTGTTTCCAGATATTCTTTGCTGATACAGTACCCTTAATTCTTTTGCAGTTGTGCAAACTCTGTGGTGGGGTTCATTCATAGCCCAATGTCCAATGGGGTGAACTGTTAGCATCTATACCAATGGAATTTCCAGCTGAAACTTCCTCCTGCTATTGTATAAAACTGAGCAGTACAAAAGTAGACTTGCTCTCCTGGGTCATCATCCCTGAGTCCTGATCCTGCTTTTCTATGTGAAGTCTTTTCTTTCCCATCCCCCACCTTCTCCCCTCAGGTGATCATCCTGGAGCTGCACTGCACACAGCACTCTCCCAACTTTACTTCTGCCTTGGACTCCAAATTTTATACTGTGGCCTAGTCAGCCTCTCCAGTTCACTGACTAATTGAGTATTATCTTAAAAAAAAAAAAAAAAAAATTTTTTTCAGTACTAGGGATTGAACCCAGGGACATTCTACCTCTGAAGTATATCACCAGCCCTATTTTTTTTATTCTTTATTTTGAAACAGGGTCTCACCAAGTTGCAGAGGGCCTCACAAAGTAACTGAGGTTGGCCCGGAACCCGGATCCTCCTGTCTCAACCTCTCAAGCATGTGCCACCATGCCCGGCTGAGTATCTCAAATTTAACATATCTAAAATAAAACGTAGCCAGGCAAGGTGGCACAAACTTGTGATCCCAGTACTCGGGAGGCTGAGACAGGAGGCTTGCAGGTTTGAGGACAGTGTCAGCAAGTAGTGAGACTCTCATAAACCTAGTGAGACCCTGTTTCAAAATAAGAAATAAAATAGGGCTGGGGATGTAGCTCAGAGGTAGAATGCCCCTGGGTTCAATCTCCAGTGCCACATATATACACACACACACACACACAAAAATAAAACTTTTTATCCCCAAATTTGTTCTCTAGTCTTCTCCATTAACTCAGTTATTCAAACCAAAAAGAGAGAGAAGTCATCCTTGAGCCTCTCCCTCCAGTTTATTAATAGGACTTGCCAACAAAGCATCACTTAAAAATATATCTCTATTCCATTTATCACTCCTGCCACTACCCTAGTCCAAGTCACCAGTCTCTGTTTGGTTTTTTTTTTTTTACAAATACCCTTGCTACCCTACATTCCTCCATCAGTACTCAGGATGATCTTTCAGCACCTCCAGGACCGTCCTGACACATTTGGGACATAAGACTTCATCAAGGTCTACAAGAGCCATATGATCTAGGCCTAATTACTTCTCCATCTGCATTTCATACCTCTCTCCTCTTCCTCTTGCTCATTCCTCTGCAGTCACCCTGGCCCCTGTGCCTTTCCTTGAACCTGTGTAGGTGTTATATCCAAGAGGGGACGTGCTGTCTCTACATGGAAAGCACTTTCCCTAAGCACTCACCTGGCTGAGTGCTGCACTTTATTCAAATCTGTTCATCAAATGGCAATCCAGAAAGTTCTTCTCAAACCACTTTATCTAAAACAGATGCTCCTTCAACTACTACCACTCGAATGTGTGTGTGTGTAAAACTGTTCTCTGTCCCACTAATATGCAGGGTCCTATAAAAAGTGCATACTCAATGTCTAGAACAGCACCTGGAACATAATGATGGCTGAGTGAACGAAGGTAACTCCCCAGTACACAATGGATCCTTCCTGAGCAAGAGCTGTAATCCTGCCAGAGCTCTCAATGGTATCTGAGCATAAAGGATGCAGAATGAAAAGAATACGCAAACCTACTTGACATTTGACAAGGATATCAAAGAAGTCTTCATCTGGCTCTTTGTTGTCCTTAGTCCTCAGGTGGTCAAGTACTGACTGACTGTTGTTTGTTAGACGAAGCCCTGGCAAATTGCTGAAGCTGGCCCTCTGGTCATCCAGACGGCGGCTCTGTGAGCTGGCAAGAAGATCTAAAAACTCATCTGTGTTGGGGGACACCACAGAACCAGACTGCTCTACAAACAGGAAAAAATCCAGAATGTTACAAAAAATGTTTAAGCATGTTTGTTACATACCTAGTTCTTTTCTGCCTTCTCAATCCCACACCCCCGGCTGGGGTTTTGACTGGCAGAGGGAAGAATGAACCCCAAAGAGCTGCAAATGACCCACGTGGAGGCCATTCCAACTTGTCTATATTCTCCTTTATTGCTCACCCAGATCTATAGGGTACAGGGCTCAATTTCAGGGGGTAAATACAGTTTCTCTTACATAAGTATTCTACCACTGAGTGATACCGCCAGCCCCCCCCCCCCTTGAGGTATTGGGGATTGAATCTAGGGGTGTTCTATCTCTGAGCCATACCCAGCCCTATTTTATTTTTTTTTTAATTTTAAAACATGGTCTCACTAAGTTGCTGAGGTCTTGCTAAACTTCTGCTGACACTAGCCTCGAACCTGGGATTGGCCTGTCTCAGCCTTCCAAGTACTAGGATTACAGGTGTGCACCACCACACCTGGCTCAGCCTCTCATCTTTTTTTCTTTTTTGTGGTACTGGGGATTGAACCCAGGGGCATTTTACCTCTGAGCTACACTCCCAGCCCTTTTTATTTTTAGTAAGGTCTTAATAGGTTGCTGAGGACCTTGCCAAGTTGCTGAACCTGCAATCCTCCTGTCTCAGCCTCCCAAGTACTGGGAACACAGATGTGTGCCACCATGCCCAGCAGAACATTATTTTGAACTGTACAAACACCAGCATTTCAAATATATCTGGATTCAAGATCATTTAGTATATCTCCTATGATAAGAACTTTTAAGTCCTCAGAAATAAATCATAAGAACATCAACCATTCAAACCAGGGGAGAAGCACAGATGACTTACTTTTCAGCAGCATTTTGGGAGTGGAAGACACTGCTGTTGAAGCTGCACAGCCATTTTTTACTTGTAAGCAGCACCTCTGGTCATCCATCCTATTGCTCTGAAATCGGCTTAATAGGTCAAAGAATCCTTCATCTCCAACAGTATCTGCACTGATTTTCTAAAGTATTGAAAGAAAATCTATCACACTTAATTTCACCATTATCCTTAGGTCATTAATGAATATCATGATGCACTCAAATGTAATAGCTAGAGCAGGGTGTGGTGGCACACGCCTGTAATTCCAGTATTGGAGGCTGAGACAGGAAGACTGCAGGCTCAAAGATAGCCTCAGCAATGTGGCAATACTATCAGCAACCTAGCAAGACCCTGTTTGAAAGTAAAAAACAAAATAAGGTTGGGGGTGGGTGTAGCCGGGCAATAGAATGCCCTTGGGTTCAATTCCCAGTATCACATATACAAAGCACTAGATAAAGGGTGAAGATTAAAAATAAAATTTGACCTTTAATTTTCAAAAAACAATAAATAGCAAAATTGGTAATAAAATGTTA
>PVLC010048743.1:0-10623 GCA_004027655.1 Graphiurus murinus | reverse complement strand
ATATATATGGCCTTGGTATTCACTCAGTAGTGAATATAATAGCTAAATGCCAAAACAGGCTGACAATGATTTCTATCTCATGAAAAGAATGATTGTTTCCTTTAACTGTAAAATGTATTTTATTATGTTCCTGTGCATGTCTTTTGCTATTATTTTATAAACAATAGATTTTCAGAGGAAAACTGAAAGTTCTCTGTAATTGCCCACTTTTATATGCAGTTTGTGTATCTTTAGGTCAAACCAGATGAGCTGCAATTACAGTGTTTACTGTGTTTATATCTACCCACTTCCATAATTCTATAACAACATTAAGACACAAGTAGTATTCTTATTTATATTTGAAGGGTGGGAATTAGATGGCTAGAGGTTATGTATAATTGTGTCTCTTATCTGGTAAGTCACAGAGATGTAATACAAATCTAAGAAATCTACTGTAGGATTTCTTGTTCATTTTAACTCATTCATCTTAATGGGATCTCTCCATGTATTTCTATTTTTTCATGTTATAGAGTAATTCCATTGGTAGCCAAATATCATGTACCCTTTTCCTCATCTCCTGTGATGGTTGGACCTTCTTATCAACATGATACCTGTTGTGAGGTCTCCTTCTACAGACCATTAAGTCCATAAAAATCTTAATGAAGGGCCCCAAATATCAGAGGTATCATGTTCCAGAGTAAACCTTTTAAGAAACTTCCTAAAATCACAACCTGTCAATTCACTAGCCATCTACCTGCCCATGTATCTACGTATACTAACCTAACCTTGAATGGAGAAGATTGGAGAATATGTGAAATAGAGCATAAAATCTTTCTAGTTGGAGGAATAAAATCATGGGTTTATAAAAATCTCAAGCATATGCCAAGAATTCCACATTCATAGATTTATCACTTTAACTGTGCCACTAATATGTTCCTAATAAATCCAGCAGGCTTTACAGAAGAAAATCTGGACAGTTATATATAATTTCCAATGTCTATTATGTAACAATTATTTACTCAGGATAAAGAACAAATGCTCTTGACACTAAGTCCAGCAATAAACATAACTAAAGTATCCTCTTAAAAAGATGTAGGTAGCTGGGCATAATGGCATATGACTGTAATCCCAGTACTGGGAGGCTGATACAGGAAGATCTCGCAGGTTTAAAAACAGCCTCAGCAAGCAGTGAGACTCTCATCAACCTAGTAAGACCCTGTTTCAAAATAAAAATTAAAAATAGGGCTGGGGGTATAGCTCAGAGGTAGAATACCTCTGGGTTCAGTCCCTAGTACCAAAAAAAAAAAAAGAAAAGCCTTGGGTAACTTTTCTGACCACCGTGAACATGATAAAAGAAGAGTTTCATTAAAAGTGATTAGCAATTATTAAATTTTCTATCAATATAAATATTTTTTCATACACATTGAAGCTCAAATCAGGAAAAGTGTGGCAAGACTTCAGTCTGAGAATTTTAAAGACCTGACCATAGGAGACTCAGGCCCTACGTGTTTGCTATTTGGCCTTACCCTAAAGAAAAGTAACCTCTCTTAACCTTGAAGTCAAGAAGCAGCTTTATACTGTGATCCAAGTGCCTAGAGCTAGTCTTCTACTGTCCCACAGAGAAGGTATATTAAGGATGCTATTTTTTAAATGATTCAAAAGGATGGTACCCTGGGCTTGAGAAAGATAGTTTTGCTTTATAAAACTGGCAAGGGGATTTATATTAGATTTATACTTCCGTGGGACACAGAAAGGGCTTTACAATTATAGGTTCTGAAATAAATGTTCTACAGTAGGAAGAAAGAAATTTCTATGTTTATGCCACTTAGACACTGTAAAGAGATTGAATGAGGGCCCTATATTTAAGAAGAAACAAGCCTAAAATTGAGTGAAGTTGAGGGAAACTTTAAGTCTATGCTGTGGTAAGACACTGTGAAGATTCCTACAGTTCTTTGTCTCCCAAATTATGGAAAGAAGTAATGGAGTATTTGTTTATATTCTTGAGATAATATTCCTTTGACTTTCTGGTGAAGTCTGAGAAACACTGGTCACTTCCTGCACTTAGGAATTCCCTAAAAATTTCAGCCTTCACATGCTTCCTACTCCTCATCCATATTTCCTGAGCTCATCTACTGAAGCAGTCCAAGCTAATAAAGAGAGGGAATTTATGATCTCAGATGTCAGGAGGGCCCAAGAAGATACCTGCAAGTCAGGCATTTATGTGTTTTTTGCTTTTCAATTTTGACACTTTAATTTTAAAATTCATGGAAATCTTGAATTTTACACTGTATCTTATCTTTGTTAATGTACATCCTCTCCTGCTCCACAATATATATAAACCTGGAGAGAAGAAACTTGGCAGTCTAACATGATGTTTCAGTCACTCTTGTGACTTTCAGCAGGTCTTACATTCACCTTCTGTGCCCAGTCTAGCTTGCGCACTTCACTGGGATGTAAAATCTCAGTCATTGCAATAGAACACCAAAACTTACTTCTAAGTGTAACTTTGTACACACCGACATGTCTCTCCACATTTCCCATTCCCTCTCACCCTTTCCAGCCTCTAGAAATTATGAACTATAAATTTCAAAATAGCTAAAAGAGAGGATTTTGAGTCTTATACTACAATGAAATGAAAAATATTTGTAGTATCAGATTTGCCAATTATCCTGATTTTGATCATTATACTAGATATGCATGTACTGCAACTTTATATTATACCCCATAAATTTGTGCAATTATTGTATGATGATCAAATTGTTGGAAAAATAATGTTTAGAAAATCATCTATAAGAATAGCTTCTACCTGACTTTAAATCCTTGGTCAAAGGTCAGGTCAAGCAAACTGCCTATTCTATCCAGGCACAGGTAGTAACTTCGATCTTCAGTGATACCTTCAGTGTTTATTTATACCTTCTATGACAGTCAATTGCTTATACATATATTTTTATTAAAAATATGGGCTTATAAAATAAAAATATATTCACATAATCCTGACACCTGCCTAGCTACTTTCACATATCAATGATCAAAATATTTGTTAAATTAATAAAAAATTATTGGTGACTGAATGCAAACAAATGGCAATGGTATTTTATCTGCAAAAGACAGGTAATAGTTTTCAATCCTGTTTAGGACAAATAAATAACAAAACAATAAAACTCCAAATGATATAACGAGTATTATAAAGAACATCAGAAATACAATTTGTGATTGATTCTTTGTAATTGCAGATTATGTTTCACATGATTTGAAAACAATAAACTGATTTAAGTTACATATATAATTTAATCATATATATGTACATATATATGATTTTATAGATTTTATTGTCAAAATGTAAATGGAATAGTTTTAGGTTTGGATCCATAATGAACAGGAGGTATTGAGATTTCCCTGCCCTCACAGATGCACAGCCTTCCCCACTATCAACACCCCCACCAGAGTGGTGAATTGGTTGTAAGGGATGAAACCATCTTGACACATCATATATATATATTATATATATATAATTTGTTACTTTGAAACAAGGTGTCACAAATTATTACATGATGGCCTCAAAACTGCAACCTCCTATTACAACTTCTGGCATTATAGGCATGCACCACAGTAGCTGGCAACCCATCATTTATCTAATTTTAAAATATTTTATGTGCTTTTTTTTTTTTTTGCAGTACTGGGGATTGAATTTTGGGGCATGCTATCGCCAATCCACACCCCCAGCCCTATTTTTTATTCTTTATTTTTAAGCAGGGTCTCACTAAGTTGCAGAGAGCCTCACTAAGTGGCTGAGGCTCTCTTTGAACCCGTGATCCTCCTGTCTCCACCTCCCGATTACTGAGATTACAAGCATGCACCACTACACCTGGCTTTATGTGCTAATTTTTAAGTGATCTTAATTTATCTTCATAATATGTTTCTAGATCTGTTTTTCATTCTGTTTAAAATAAACATATTTATTTTTGTGTATGTGTGAAACTAGAGATTCAACCCAATGGCATTCTACCTCTAAGCTACATCTCTATCCCTTTTTTTATTTTTTGTATTTTTGAAACAGCATCTCATTGGGTTGCTGAGCACCTATCTAAGTCGTTTCAGCTGGCCTTGAACCTTTGATTCTCCTGTGTTATCTTCCCAAGTACTGGAATTACAGGCTTGCACCACCACCAAGCCCAGCAAGTTTCATTTCTCATAATGAACACAAGTTTCTTGGTGATATTCACTGCACTCATATGTCTTCAATTATTTCCATCATCTAGGCCAATTCACACAGGAGTAATACTATAGGAATGTCCCACTGACCAAAAAGCAATCCAGATGATAATAGCTCTGCTTCACAGATAGTAACCCTTGAGTGTTCTATGCCTTCTTTACTATATGTTTTCAAATCCTTCATACCCCATATTCTTTTATGATTTATCATAAATTTTAAAATGTTTTACTGTTTTCTCCTGACCATATACTGTTGCTTTTATTTTTGCTTTGTGCATTCTTTCATCCAAGCATATATGAAGTAATATATATTATGTATATATCTATATATAATATACATATATACTTTGTTCACATAATTGAAACCATCAATTGATTTATTAAAATATCAACTACACCATGACCTATACACTCTGATTCCCAAATCACAACCTACTATCTCAACAGGAATGTTAGGTTACAACAATAAATTACTTGGATATTTATTAGGTGTCTCAAATCCAACATGGGGAAAACAAAACTCTAACAATTTTATCTTTTTTTCCCTTACTATAATACATTATGCTGACTTAAAAATTTGCTTCACAGATTATAAGCTACTGATTGGTTATGTTAATTAAACTTTATTCAGTGTTAAAATCAAATAATAAGATTTATGTACTTAGCCTCAGCTACCTAGTGAGGCACTCTGCAACTTAGTGAGACTCGGTTTCAAAATAAAGAATAAAAAAATAGGGCTGGGGGTATAGCTCAGAGGTAGAATGCCCCTGAGTTCCATCCCCCGTACCACAAAAAAAAAAAAAAAAAAAAAAAAGATTTATGTACTTAGAATTCATTTGTCTGAGCCAGTCATGGTGGCATATGCCTGTAATCCCAGTACTTGGGAGGCTGAGACAGGGGATCACAGGTTTGAGACCAGACTCAGCAACTTACCAAGACTCTCACCAACCTAGGGAAATCTTGTATCAAAAATGAAAAATTAGAAACAGGCTGAGGGTGTAGCTCAGAGACCGTAGGCCTGGGTTCAAACCCCAATACTACAAAAAAAAAAAAAAAAAGATTTGTCTGGGAAAGCAACATGTAAATGAGAATATGTAAAATCTGATTAAGAGCAATTCCTCTTTATAATACTGCTGTGCGTGTCTACTTAACTTCTAAAACTGGAGAGTAGACTTCTAAACACCTATTTTTGACAGCATACATTTTAGTTTTAAATCCCCTTTCTTTCTTCCATCATTTTTATGGTAGTTGCTAGAAGAACCTATATAAGAACGTGAAAATATATATATATTTTCAAGTATCTCAGTTCAATAACCATATAACCATGCCAATGAAAAAGTAGAGGCTACAGATAGCTGTTATTTTGAGGTCGGGTATTTTCAAAGTCACAGAGCTAGGATAATACCTATTCATTTTATTCTTTTCCTCACCTTGGATCTTCATATTATTTGATAGTTAATTGCCTCAGTCAACATATCCATTGATATAATCCCAAATGACTGACCATACAACTTGGAGGAAAGAAGATTTATTTGCTCACATATTTTTTTGAGAATTTGGGGGTTCAGTCCACATTAGGTTGGGGTCTAGGGAACTCAGGGGATGGAGGCAGGAAGCAGAGAGAGGGAAGATCAAGGGCTCTCCTCCCATACCATAGAGGCCAGAAGTCAGAGAGCCGAGAGCCGAGGAGCAAAGGGATTCAAAGACAAAAGCACTGTCCCTCAAGCCACAGTCCCAGGGACCCACCTTCTCCAGACACACCCACTGACCTAGGTTACCACCCATGAATCCATAGACTGCATCCATCCACTGGGGATATTAAGAACCTTAGGACTGAAGTAGATCAACTCAGAAGGTTAAAACATGAGCTCTTTAGGGGACATTCCAGTTCTAACTATAACATTGATAAAGTAATTTATTACTTAGTTAAATATTACTGTCACTCTCAAAATATGAATATTGTTATTATATTTGAAAAGATTAAATTAGTGAAATTATGTAAGTTTCTTAAAACTATGAGCCACTTAAATGTTAGAAATTATCTCTGTACCTTTAGCAATTTTGAACCTATTTCCAGGTCACGAACAATTGGTAATAACAAGATTACTCTTTGTAATTATACACTTGCAGATTTCCTAATAGTCTATCAGGTGGAATAACAATATGGAAACCCATTTTCCTATAATGCTTAGTCTCAGAAATGAATACTTTCCTGTATAATGAAGCAGGAGTTTATTAGGCATGCCATCAGAGTTGAAAGGAAAAGTACAACAGACCTATTTCATGGTACAGTAGACTTTATATCAGAGAGCACTTCAGAGAGGAGATATTAGATTTACAGAAATAATCTTGTTTCAGTTTTTAGTCAAAATTACAAAACATTCAAAAGACTGAGTACAAATTGATTCAAGCTTGAATTCATCAGGGAAGCTATCTAAATTGGTTAGATTTTATGCTTTCAAATCAGTTCCTTTCTTAGAAGACACTTGCTAATCATACACTAATCTCACTGCAGTGAAAGTATTTATTCATTCACAAATAGTTACACATTGCACTGTGACGGTACTAATGAGATACTATGCATACAACAATTGGGAGATGAACTATGAAATACCTGCTTAACTATAGTAGAATATCAAATGGGACTGGTCTTTCAAATGTGATAAGTCATGTTTGCATGTAGAATTCGTATTCCTGAAAGGATAGAGTAGAGAAAGTTCATGGTCTATTTCCTAATTCTACTTTTTTAGCAGTTTATGAAAATGGCCTTTTAAGGAGAAAATGAGAATATTCTTCTAAAATTAAGATATCTACTTTTATTACATGAATGCCAATGATCTGTGCTGGTTGGATCAGAGTGAAGGAAGAAAAAAAAAGGTAATTAGAGAGAAAGTTAAGCACATTCAAAAAGGGAGAAAGAAATTTATGAGGAAAATTTTCTTGGAAATTTAAATTCCTAGGCTAATCTATAGTCTCCCAGCAAGCAATTTGTAAAATCAGTATACAAATACTTATGTAGACCTCAGGATGGGATATTCCTTCTGAATAAATCAACACAGTAAAGTGATTGTATTTCTATTGTTCCTGAAAATTGGACTTTAGGACAGAGATTGAAATAGAAAAGCCTGTCATATTTAATGGAATATCTACTGGATGCACTATACAGTTTATAAACAGACTATCAGTTATTTGCTCTGTGGCCTTAGAAATGATAGAATATGAAGAAAAAAAATGTTTGCTTTAACTCCTGCAGCTAGAAATCAGTGAGTGTATCAGTCAGGGTCTAGAGAAGGGATAAAAACTACATTAGCAATTTGAACAAAGAAATGTTATAAAGAATTACTTTTTTTCAGACTGATAAAGTATTATCTATTTAACTATTCCCTCATCAATGGACATTTACCTTATTTCCAGTACAATTATTCATCTACTATAAAGAATCATTAACTAACAAGTTTTATTATCTACTAGCAGAGGGATTCCTCGAGAATAGCAGCATTAGACTATTTCTATGCCAGATAATATCTGCCATGGCATCATAGATATTTTCCACAGGCTTATGTGTGTGACATGGTAGTGAGAAGACGCTCCCCTCACAAATATTTCATGTATTATATGATTTTATTTTGCTATCAGTTTTTAATATCTTTAATATAGTGTGTTATTTACATGTAATAGAATTCTTATAAAACCAACTAATAATTACATTTAATAATCATGGAATCAATTTCAATAAGGCACATATTTCTAATAAAACAGCTACTTTATAATAGGATGTAAAGGGTATGAAAGCAGATCTACTATCCTCAGTTCATACTGATATTTCCTATTGATCCAGATTTATGTAAAAATTACCATATTTCTAAGCCTAATGGCAGCTGATAAGACTCTCTTCTATGAACTTCATTGCTAAATATTCTCATTCTTTTAAATCTTCTCTTGCAATTTATTGTGTAAGAGGTTTTCTGTTTACAGCCTAATTTTGGCTAATGCTAATATCCACTTGGACCACCCATCAAACCAGTGCATGTCACATTTCCTTTAACCTCCTACTCTCCAGTTGAGGAGAAAGTTCAAGAGTTCAGAAAAGCCTTTCACATCATTCACACACTCCCATGGCCAAGACAAAGATGTTGCCTCATCATCATACTGCTCCATCGTTAAAATGAGAAATACATCTGTTCTTCTTATTGATATTCATTTACTCAATTGTGATATCTAGCACCCTTTTGGTTGCAGATTTTCAGTTTCTCCTTTTATACTTTTACTCAAGCCTCAGGGTCTTTTTTACCATTTTTCTTTGATTTCATGAAATGTTCTCTGGCAAATATGTCAAACATGGTGACATCCAACAGGAAAGTAGAGGTTGGTCACATCTTCTCACTTGTTTCTCAGTGTGCAAACATATGGTTATTGGATCCGCATGGCTCTTGGATAGGAAGCAATTTTCAGAATAACCAGATGTTTAAGAAGCCTTGTCAATATATACAAGGTGTCATAGAATGTTGCAACCTTCATGTGTGTGGCAATGTAAAATACACACATACACACACATACATATGTATACATTGCTTTAGATTAATATAATTATCAAATTTTCTTGTAGTCAACTCTGCCTGATAAACAATGCTCTCCATTACCTCTTAAATTTTAACACTGCTCAGGAATGCTTCTTAGATTCCATAGCAGATTTTGAATTTTTCTACATTCCTCTAAATTTTAATTATTTAATCTTGCTAAAAAACACTGTCTTTTCAAGAGATTACTTAGTTTTCTTTTAGTCTCATAGAGAGAACAATAATAGGAGAACTCCTTCAAATTTGGGCATTTCACCTTCATGATTACCCACATTAACCTATACTTTTAGCATTATTTTTCTAAAGAAAGCGATATCACTCCTAATCATGTAGTTATTATCCAGTCTAACAGCTTTTTGGACTCTATCATCTCTTGCCCTATCTCTTGAATTTTCAATTTTATTATTTTTTCTGTTTCTTTCCACAACAGTTAAAATATTTTAGTTTTTCCTACACAAAAAGAAAACATAACATAATTCTCCATCTTATATCATCCTCTAAATTTTTCTCTGTCTCCCTTTGCTGCCAAGCTTCTTGAAAGATTTATCTATGCTAATTCTCTTTGATTTATTTCAGCTCTAATTCAATGATACATTTAACTTCCACCCCTTCTAATTACAGAAATCTCTCCTTTTAAACCTTGTAGGAGATCATTTAATGCAAGTTCAATTTGTCATCTTTGGTCCCCACCTTGCAAAATGTTGAGGTGGCATTTTCTGGTGTAGATTTCCAGGTCCCACTTTAAGTATACTGTTTTCTTGACTATAATTATCACTGTTTTTCTCATTTGCTTTATGTATCTCAATGTAGCTCCTCTATCTTCTATTTGTATCTTAAATATTGATATATCTTCACTGTGTTCATAAACCCTCATTCTTTCTCAATCTGAATATACTTTCTGAGTAAAGTCATGTATTATGTGGATTTTTTATTATAGTTTTTAGACCAAGGACTCCAAACTATACATAACCAACCTGTATTTGTCTTCTTAAGACCAAAATATCTCCTTAAACTGATATCTCTAAATGACTAATAAAAGGTAATATGTATTCCATGAATACTTGAAAGTTAACATTTTCTAAGATGAAGCTTTATCTAGTTCACCAAATGTTTGATTCGTAATTCTGTGCTATGAAGTAAGGCTTTTGGAGGTGATTCAGATTGGATAGATAAGGTTATCAAAGTGGAGACCCATTTAGAACATTGGTGGCTTTATTTTTTAAAAAAAAGCAATAGAGAATACATGCATAAATACATTTCCTGTCTCTTGCCATGTGATGCCCTACCCAGGGCCCTCTCAGGAGATCATCATTAGATATTGTCCCTTGACCTTGGATTTCCAAAACTAGAAGCCTAAACACACCTCTTTTTTTTTTTTTTTTTTTTTTTTAATAACAACCCATTCTGTGGTATTGCATTATTAGCAACTAATATATCCTCTTTCTCACTAAATAATACCAGTTCTATCTAGATGCTCCAGTCAGAATTCTGACATTTCCTTTTAGCACTTCATCTCTACTAATCAAATTCAAATATTCAGCATGTCCTATAATTTATTTCCATTTACTTTAGTAGAGATACAAGTTCAAAACAGTTCCTAAATAACGGACTAAACCATTCAGTCTGCCTTCACCATTACTACTACCTAGTTCTGATTGATATAAAATCTCCCTTAGATTACAGAAACAGCTTCCTAAGTGGCCTCCCTTCCTTGGGTCTTATCTACTTGTCAATTCTTTCTGCATTCTATAACCAGACTCATCTATCTCTGTGTCCCAGTTACTCTTAAGGTAAGAGTCAAAGCCCCTTAACATGTTTTGTAAAGTGTAGTACGATCTTCACCCTGGTTAAGCCA
>PVLC010048742.1:0-10610 GCA_004027655.1 Graphiurus murinus | reverse complement strand
TTTTTTTTTGTGGTACTAGGAACTGAACCCAGGGCATTCATTCTGGCTCTGAGCTATACCCCCAGCCCTATTTTATTTTTTATTGTGAAAGAGGGTCTCACTAAGTTGCAGAGGGCTTCATTAAGTAGAATAAAATATAAATAATCTCATCCTTGAAATAAGTATCAATTTGTACGGAACCTACTATTTTTTGCTATTAGTAGGTTGGGGCTTTAAATATATTAAGAAGGAAATGTTTCTTTAAATTATAAATGAAGCATCAGGCATTAGTAATATAATTTAGTGTGAGAAAGTCCTAATTGGACTTGGCAGATATTATAATGTAGATTTCCCAATGGCATATGATATTCACTCTTCAAAATACTGAAAGGGTCAGACTACCCTTTTCTTTTCACTGAAATATAAGTTTGGTACAGCTACAAAATGTGCAGTCACAAAACTCACAACCTATGCTGCCCTACTCAATCCTCCTTGATGAATTTGATGGAGAAAAACAAACAAGCAAACAAAACAAAACAGAACCCATCTGCCTTGGTCAACAATCTCACTAATATAATCCGAAACATCTGACCACACAATTTAGAGGAAGGAAGATTAATTTGCTCACATTTTTTGGAGATTCCAGAGTTCAGTCTTTGTCAGGTTGGGACTGTGGGGCTCAGGGCATGGCAGCAGGAAGTGGAGAGAGAAAGAGCCAGGGCTCTGTTCTCACATTAGGGAGACTGGAAGCAAGAGAGAAAACAAGCAAGGGGATTCAAAGACACAAGAACAACCCCTAAGGCCACACTCAAGGGACACACCTTCTCCAGCCACACCCCACATGCATAGGTTGCCACCCAGCAAATCCATTGCAATGGATTTTATCTACTGTTGAGATGACTTGTATGACTTAATTATATCAACTCTGAACATTAATACATGAGCTCTTCAGTGTAGTTTCTATACATAACCATAGAAGCTTCCAATAATCAAAGATATTCGCCTTCGGGTAGGGAAAGTAAAGGTCAGGGCTGAAGATATAAACATATATGTAGACTTTAAAATTCTGGGAAAGGCTAAGTGAATGGCAGGAGCAAATATAGAGAGAAGAAGATAGCCAAGGACTCAGTCTGGAAAGTCTGCCTTTATAGAGGAGTAGAATGCAGCAGAGGAGATGGAGAAGGATCATGTAGCAAACCACATAGAAAACCAGGAGTGTGTGTTGATATGGAAGCCAAGAGAAGACAGTGTTGCCAGGAGGAGGGAGTTATCAGCTTTGAAAACCACTGAGGATGAGAGGTGGAGGAAGCTTGGGATAAAGAAGCGATCACCATAGTTGCCAAAACAGACCTGATTGTTGACAGTTTTATGGAAAGAGTGAAGAACAGAGCCTGACTGAAATGGTGAGGAAATTGGGATGTGAGGAGCAAGAGTCAGGAACCATAGACAACCCTTTCAAGAAGCTTTGCTATTAAGTCACTAGAAGATGTGAGGTCAAGTGGCTGTTTAAAATTTCTTACTTCAAGATAATTTCAGATTTGCAGAAGAATTACAAAACAGTACAGAGAATTCCAATATACCCTTCATCCATCTTCCCCTTATGTTAATACTATATACAACTAAAGAGAATTTATCATAGAATCTAAAAATATTAATCTTGATGCAATGCTATTAACTGAAGTACAAAATTTATTTAGTCTACCCCCTAATATAGTTTTTCAATTCCAGGATCCAATTTAGAACCCTACAATTCATTTACTTGTAAATCCTACTCTCCTCAAATTTGGTAGTGCTTCTCCATTTTTCCTTATCTTTTGTGATTTTGAAGCTTTTGAAAAGTATAGATCAGTTATTTGATGGATACCTCTCAGTTTGCGTTTCTCTGATGCTTTGTCTTAACTAAACAGAGGGTATGAATTATCAAAAAGGATACTGTAAGGTTAATCTGCCCTTCTTGGTGCTTCATGTCAGGGGGCCATAATGTTGAAATGTATTACTGGTAACGTTGACCATTATTATCTGGCTATGGTGGAATCTCCCATGATTCTCCACTGTCCTTTTATTATTTTTCCCATTATAATTAATAAATGTTTTGAAGGAGATACTTTGATGTCATGCAAGGATCCTGTGTCTCTTTATACTTTTGCCCATGAATTTTAACTCCATTGATAGACCTTGCCTGGGGCAAATATCACTTTGGAACTCTAATGCTAGCTTCTATTTTCCTCATTCACTCTACTTTTATTACTTGAAATTATTTTGTAAGGAAAGTATGTGTTTTTAGTTAGCAAATTATTTATTAAATTATTCAGTTACTTATTTATATCAATACAAACTCTTGGGTATTTTTTTATTCTTTTGCTTATAATCTAATAGTATCAATTATTATCTTGCTCAACAGGTTTCATTTTGGCCATTGGTAGCTCTTTTAGTTGCCTCCTGTTACCTTAAATTTGTGTGTGTGTGTGTACTTAGATGTGTGTGCATTTTCTAACGTTCAGCATCACATGATTCTCATCATATATTTTTCCTAACCTAACATGACCATGGAATCATCCATTTCTCCAAAGTATTCTGGTTCTTTCTACTGAATAATTTACAAATGCCATCTCTGTCTAGGTATGCTCAATACTACCATAGCATTATTGCTTCTATCCACAAAGGTGACTCTTAAGACAAAAGATGAAAATTCATGTATGTTAGTGGAAATTATTTAAAAGAGAGTAAAAACTGTTTATGCAGGACTAGTAATACATTTGGGAACAAAGTTCTTGAGAAGGAAGTACTGATGGACTCTAAAACACAAGCAGAGGAGTTCAGCTTCCATAGAAACTGGAACATCATTCTTTGCAACAGAAAAAGAGAGACCAGGGTTCAGATTAAAATAGATTTTTATTTTGGTAGAAAATAAGAAAGTTCTTATTTGTTTTCTTGGTGCTGTTAGTGAAGTACAACAGTGAAGATCACTACCTGGGACTGAAGACAAGGAGACTAATCGAAGTTTTAGGATAGAGGGTATTGATTATCAGGAATCAGAGAGAGAATGAAAGTAGAGCTGTAACGAATCAAAACTGTCATTGGGGGGATTTTTCAGTCACAAATATAAAACATAATAGTTTGATTGTCTGAAGCAGTCATATATTAGGTAGATAAATTTGGTTAACTTGGAGCTGAGATTTTACCAGGTGACTCTAATTGAGAAGGAAATAGCCAAAGGAGATAAAGGTATCATAAGTCAATGTTTCAATATTATAATAGCATAATGATTTTAATTCATGGAATTAAACTGAATAAGGGGATAAAGGTGTTAGTATTATTAGTCTATTATCCTAAGAAAACAATTGAGTTTTGCTTATAGCTATGAATTAATTTATATAATTTAGTTGGGTATAGTGTAACTGAAATTGAGAAGAGTATTTGTATAGACTTCTGCCCTTCCTTTTCTTTTAAATCCAATTCACACCAGCAGTGTTGCCATTTCTCCCATCACTCTTCTTTTCTACCAAATCCTAATATTTAAGACCATTTTTTCAGATGACAATGCAGTAATTCCCTAAATCAATGAAGCAAGCAAAAAACAAAAAAACTGAATTACTGCTTTCCACATCACAGACATATTGTCCAAGCTCTTGTCTGGGAAAAGGTGATCTTAGACTTGGGGGATTATGGTGAGCTTCCACAAGGTCACAAGAACAGGAAGTCTTAGAATCACTTATGGCTGGCATCATCATGATCTTTTATCTGCAAATGTTTCCTCTATCCCAATCAAGGTCATATAAATGAAGCCAGAAAAGTAAAAATAAAACCTATTCTGTAGGAGATTCCATTAACTTATTTAAAAATAAATTGATGAGGGGATGTGGTTTAATTTTTCACTGGTCAGAGTCATTACTTTGCGAGACATGTTTGGTCACCTTTGATGTGTCAGCTAAATGACTGTTTCTAAAATTACTGTGACCATTATTCATGAGAGTGTTAGTAATTACTCAGTGGTTAATGAAGTTCGTTTCCAGTTGATGATCATTAGAAACTGAGTGTGTTCCATTGCATAACAGCATATTGAACAGAAGTCTCAGATTTATCCACCCTCTGTTCATTGGACTTGGTCCTAACCTAAAAACACTGTTAACAACTCTGAAAGAAGGATGATTTCTAATAGAAACATTCCTTGACATGCTACAACTCCAATTTCAGTTACCTAGTGGTGAAAACATTGGTGTCATCTTCAACTTCTCTTTGTGCTGTCACCAAATTATATACCTACTCAGGGTATATATTAGTTTAGGTCTGCCTCTCTCAACTCAACTTCAAAGCCCATGAGGGTAAAGACTGTTTACCTTGAATTCCTGGAGTCTGGTAACTGCTGGACATGTATCAGGCATTCAAATCAGAGCAAGTCAGGCAAGCACTTCTGTGATATGCAAAGTTAGCCAAGCTGGAGCAGTCTTCAGCACATGTCCTATTAATCTAGTTGATTGCCAACTCAGAACACTTCTTTCAATACACAGATAGGTCTACAAAAAGTCACAGAATTTTAGATGTGGGAGAGACATTCAAGTCCATCTGACCTGGCATTTTCTTTCATATAGAGGAATAAAAAAAGATCCAAAAAGGTAAAATAAATGTGCAAATATCACATAGCCAGTCTAGTAAAGCTGGTGAAGTCACCAAGTTAAGTATTTACATGGAAGAATCTTTTGATGCCCCCTTGTCAAGTAGGAGGAAAGATGCTCAGAGAACCAGAATCTATGGGTTAAGCAGTCAGCTTGTTGTAAAAACAGAAACAAACAAACAAAAAACCTTATCTTCCCAGTTTATAGAGGAGAGCTTGGCACCACAGTGGTTAAATGTAGGCCTAAAAGTTGGTCCCCGAGCATACTCACCTGACTAGCAATTTATAACAATTAATAAGAAATACTACTCTGACACCACTATTTGAATAATGTTATTTTTTGTTGTCATTTACTTCAAATTTCTCAAATAAAGACTACACTGTAGAAGGCAAACAAAAGGATTTCTTTAAAAATCAATTGTTTTCCTCTCCTTCATTAAAAGGCACAAACAGAAAGTTCTCTTAGGAATTATTTAAGGAAACAGAAATGTCTATTATATAGATATCTTAGTCCTTCCTTTGCTCAAAAATGTTTAATAACAATGCAGGAGAAATTTCAAAATCTGAACTTTTTTTTTTTTTTTTTTTTTTTTTGCGGTACTAGGGATTGAACTCAGAGGCATTCTACCTCTAAGCTACACCCCCAGCCCTATTTTTTATTCTTTATTTTGAAACCGAGTCTCACTAAGTTGCAGAATGCCTCACTAGGTAGCTGAGGCTGGCCGTGAACCCGGATCCTCTGGTCTCAGCCTCCCGAATGCTGGGATTACAAGCGTGCGCCACCACGTCCGGCTAAAATCTGAATTTTTTGACAAAATGTTTTGACATTCAGCAATGAATTCTTAGTGGACAGAGCCTCAGACACTTCATATATATTATCAGAATTTTGGCCAGTATTATATTATGGTTGATAAGCAGGAGAGCTAGACTTTATTATTCCCTAGAGACTTTATATAGTTTTTCTCACATGATCTTTACAGAAATACAATAATCCAGTGAGAGGGGTGTGTGTGTATGTGTGTGTGTGTGTGTGTGTGCGCGCGCTCGCGCACATATATACTATTGGATCATCAACCCCATTTGACAACTACATTGACATCACAGAAATAAATTGACTAATGTCATATGTAGGACTTAATTCATTTCCTAATCTGTCCAATTCTAAAGCCTTACCTGCATATTGTAGAAAGAATGTAGAATGCCCAAACTTGTTTTCCTGGAGGAGGTTTGGGGAGGGCCACATATCTTGACAGATGCTTCCTAAAAAAGTATCCCAATATATTAAAAGAAGACTATCTTCTCTTCAGCCTACTTTTAATGTGCTGATATGTTCTATGAGTCTTGAGTATGTGCTCTTACAACAGAAAAATGGGAAGAAAAGTGTTCTCCTTTATGTCTGGGGCAAAATTATGCTGTCACCAATTGGGAGCCTTCCTCTGAGGCAATTGGTCTTAGTATATAGCCACAGACAAAAACAAAAGCTCAGCTTTCATGCAAAACTAAAAGATTTCCCTTCGCTAAATTTTCTTCAAAATGTAATTGGTCAGTTCCAAATAACTCTGTTAAGCAAGTGGACTCCTTCTCCTGGGATGTGTCACTTCTCCTTTTCTTAGCAATCAGTGCTGTGTGGCACCAGATATTCATAGAAGTCTTTTTACAGCCTTTCTGCTATCAGTGTTGGAGACAGTCCCCCCAGTGTGGAGTATTTTCAAACCAAAACCATTTCTACTATATTCTCTGGTATAAATGTGGAGTTGCAGTCAAATTTTTACCTGAGATCCTGAATTCAGCTGAACTTCTTCCTGCAGAAGGGCCCTAGGCTGCCTCGAAGTGACAAGCTAAGTGCTCCTAGAGACAGGATTAAGAGTCCCATCTGCCGCACAGTTGAGAAGCTGCTGTTTAGTCCTCTTGTGTTCTCTGAGTCAAAAATTTAACCATACTACCCAGATGTTGTAAGAGAATGTAAATTCATTATTTTCCATAAATGATGCAAGCTTTCCTTGTGAGCCCCATCAGATATTCCACCTGCTTCCACAGGAAGGGGAAGAACTTAATTTAAAATTGCCAGTCAATAGTATTGGGGGGTTAAAAGTATACATTGGGTACAATGTTTGCCACTTCAAAATTTGATTCAGTATCAGTACTGGTTCCTCTCTACTTCCCTCTTCGCAAGCCAGTTTCTAAGCATTAGGGAGGCAAAGTTCAAGGTTATCAGGTAAGCTAGCAGGCAGGAAGTCAGAGCCTGTGACTTTTGCTGGTCCCTTTGTTGATCTGGGCTTCAAGGCCAAGGTGTGGCCTTTCTATGGGTCCTTCTGGCCTTGTCCCTTAGGCTGATGTAACTCAGAGCCTCTCCTCTGCCTTCAGGAATACTTCTAATTGCCTCTTATTACCTACACTCTAGATTCCCCTGGGCCTGACCCCCACCAGGCCCCTTGGAAATACACAGTGAATCCTTCAGTGAAACTTCCCAGAACTGTCTACAGCCAGAATCTCAGCTTCTTTCTAGACCTTCTTGGGCTACATAGGAACCTCCAGATCACATCCCCTGTGCAATCTGTTGGCGCAAGGCTATCTCAGGTGAATTCACAGTTGATTCCTGGATGTACAGCAGAGAACATGGCAAAAGTCCCCTTATAGTTAGTTTACATTCAGCCTATCAAATACCTATCTCCTGTGGGACTTTGGACATAATTAACAAGCTTTCTTTCCTGACTATGTCTTATAACCCCTAGAACTAAAGAAGTAGAGTTCTATCCCTCAAATCCAATGTTCTCTTCACCTCTGGTGTACACTAAAAAACTCTATGATGTTCTTGGCCAGACCTGGCTCTTACTATGAAAACAGTTAACTAAAAACAATTTAGAAAATCCTGCTCTCTTTCTGTAAATTGTAGATTTAAAAAATACCTATTTCTGTGACTCAAAGTTCCTCTTTTGTAACCAGACTTTTACTACTGTCATTTTGTAACTCTTTGCATTTCTGCTTCAAGTATTCTCACTTTCTCAAAGGCAAATGGATGATCCTGATTGGATAGAAAGCAAATAAGGTGAAGTACCAAATATGTATTGAGGCATTACAATATTACTACACTTGTCCTATAAAGACAACCCTATCTAACCTGATTTACAAATTATACAGACTAATATCTTCTTGCTAAAGGAACCAAAATTACCTTCTATTTAACTCCTGTCAAAACTAAACTGAGAAAGGAACTCTTTATCACGTTAAGGGAAGGTTTGTGTCACCATGCCTCCAGCTGTATCTAATGTGTTAAGTCAAAAGCAAGTTGAATTACATTCAGTTTGACCTTTACTGAGTTGTTTAAATGGTACCCTTGGCTTTTATCACTAGAAAAGTCATCTAAAACCTCTTTCCAATTTTGCTTCAATTATTTTTCCTATTATTGAATTCACTCTATGATAATGGGAAAGAATCTGTATCTTTTGTAATATCAACTGATGTTTAGCCTACCTCCCCCTCAACCTGTTAATTATTCTGTATTCTGGCTAATTTTTCCTACTTTCATTTATATTCTGACTTTCAGGAAGCTTAATGACCAATGCGATTCTTAATCATTTATAATTTTCTTTGGGAAACATATTAATGTTACTCCATATATGTCCTTAGCAACTGCAAACTCTTAAGTTATGGGAAGGGTATAATTAATGTAAAATAATATCTCACAAAACTCCTTGGGTTAGGTATTATATGTTTAACAGATGAGAAAACTGTAATTTATGAGACATGACAATTTGTAAAGGAAGGTCTTATCTCTGATAATTTGTGAGACTGGAGAGAGAATCTGGCTTTCAGACTACACCAAGTACTTCTTCAACTCCACCAAGAATGTTTCCATTTTAAAACAGATTGAGTTTCTATTTAATCAACTAAAGAGAAATGGTTTAGTTTGTCATTTTAAAACTATGACTGAGAAATGATATTTTAAAAGCATTTTATGTAACATAAAGCTATCTAATTCAGTGCTTCAATGAATGAGCTTTGATAAACACCAAGATAAAGATCTTGTCATTGTTACTTCAGACATAATCCCATATGTACATCATTGTACAATAAGATGCAAACAATTCATATATGACCTTAGCAGAGGCAAATATTTATCACTTTTCTTGTGCTATTATACATTGTCACCAATAAATAATGATAAGAACAGTTCCATTATGAGAAAATGCCTCCATTCCTTAATTTATCAAATAGTATATATTGAAAATATAATCTTAACATTGGGAAATTTTATATTCTGGGCACAATGAAGTAGAAATTTTCCTAAAGATGACTTGTCTTTCCCTAGCAAAATATTCTTTGAGTTACAGTTCACTTTAGAGAACCATGATAAAAAGACACATTTATTTTAGCATAAGACTCAAAGTAATCTTTAAAGAAATAACCCTTTTTCAATTGTTTTCTGGAAGAAGGCATTCTTTTAGTTCAAATGATTCTGCTGGTTAAGGAAAACAAAACGAAGCCCCAAAGCTACTATAATTGGCTTTTAACAAATTAGTACTGTTCCTATATACAATGCAAAACATGATAAGAAAAGAAAGAAGAATTAAGGAGCATTATCAGTGACTTTTTCCCACCTTGGAACTTATGCAGAATTCTGTGTAATTTAGGTTTCCACTGTTTAAGTTGTTTCTCCTCTGAGAAATTTTGCTTTATTTGAGGTCAGACATGAAGCATAATTTATGATGCCTAACCCCTTTAAGAAAACTAGAAGCTTCCCACATTCTTTTATGTGCCATCAGTTTAAAGAAGAGACTTTCTTAGTAGAAAGATTCCCCTCTTTTATTAACTTTTACTTAGTACCATTAGACTTCTAAAGTAACTCATTCTGATGAAAAATGAAGATTATTTGATTTTAAATTATCCTAGAAATGTGAGTTTAAGTATTTATTATTACCCAAAATTTGTTTGTGATGTAGTACCCATGTTATAGAATGCATTGCTTTTTTAGATCACACAAAAGAAACAGTGTGTATGCTTTATGATTCAAAATCCATTAACTCTTCTCTCCCAGGAGAATGTAATCTAAATTTGAACCTTTCTTTCTGCAGTGTATGGTGTGGTGGGGGCTACCTAGGGGTGGGGTAGCGGGGAGGATTACAGGTGATGACACTATTTAAAGGCCAGACACAGTGCTTTTGTTTCTTGGCATCAGGTTTAAGTTTGGTTCATGATTTGTGTGTAGTACTTGCAGTTCTCATTAAAGTATTCCCAGATACTATGAGAATGAAATACACAATCCAGACATAGGGAAGAGCTCTGGTTGAATAGGAAGGTACAAGCTGAGTCTTGTGGCAATATTTGTAGGTTCCAAATTAGTCATCTCACCTCCAGCCTCTTTCTACTTCATGTTTTCTTTTGTTGGTCTCTACTTTTCTTTAAAAAGACTACTTTCTGACTTTCTAAGGCTGTATGCCTAATCAGGAAAGATTGACTTTAATTGACATATTGATGTTAATGAGGTAACTCTCCAAGATATTTGTCTTTTGTACCTTTGAGATCTATTTGAAGAACGACAAATGTGGTCTGCTGTTCAAGATGCCCTGATAGCTAATAGGAAGTAGAAAGAACCTTCTCATTGTCTCAAAACATATGCTAGGCTTTGGAATGACTGGCTGAGAAGATGGGTCTGTTTAATCATGTAAGATACTTCTAGGAAACTGGCTCGCAGTGTGACACTCTGTTTACTTCTCCCAGTTTGGAAAGTATTTATTTACTGGGTTAATAAATAGGTTTTAGATTTATTTGAATCTCAAAGTATCAGGGTGATATGGAGAATAGTTGAATGTGGCAGAGACCACAACATATTCATTCTCTGCCATCTTGGAATATACACAAAATACTATAAAGAAAAAATTAATAATCACAAATATAATGGGTGAAGAAGCAGGTGTTTTGAGAATGTATAGAAGGGTTTCCAACCTGGTTTTGAGTGGTCATAAAAGTTGTAGTAAAAAAGTGACAAGCTGAGACTAAGATGACTCTTGGGTGTCTTAGA
>PVLC010048741.1:0-10663 GCA_004027655.1 Graphiurus murinus | reverse complement strand
CCTCTCTCCTTTCTGTACTGGGGATTGAACCCAGCAGCATTCTACCTCTGAGCTACGCTCCCAGCCCTTTTTCATTCGGAGGCAGCTCTCTCAGTCGCCCAGGCTGGCCTCACACTTGCGATTCTCTTGCCTCAGCCTCCTGAGTAGCTGGCATGCGTCACTGTACCCAGCAAGATACAGATTCCTGATGAAAAGGAATTTCCAAAACTAATTTTAGCTCTACATTGTTTCACCAATGTGCTACCTTCTGAGTCTGACTCACATGGAAATTATAATGGTTTAGAGCACGGACTTTGGGTCAGATGCCAGATTCCAAACCCCAGTTCTACCAACTACCTGCATTGTCTCAAGCCTCAGCTTCCTCAACGGTGACAGCAGTTCTTACCTAAGAGGGCCGAGCTGCAGATCAGATGAGACAACCCATGTGCAGCTCCGAGCACCTGCATTTAATAAGTCATGCAATCGATGTTTACTCTGATTATTCCGGAGGCAAGAGCAGTCCAATGCATTGGCTCTGTGCCACGGGTTTGTGGGAAGAACAAAGGGCTGGTTCTGTGCTCTGGATCCAAAGCCCTGAAAATATTTTAAAAAACATATTTGTTTTCTATTCTTTCACATGCTGTGTTTTATATACCTAACTTCTAAACTATTTAAATATACGTGTCACATATGCCGCTATCCACTCAATGTCTGCGGGGATATTTTTGTTGATCCTCTGCTGTGGGGCAAGCCAGGTGCTGGTGAGGCAGAAGCAGGACCCAATCCCTGCAGGTGCAGGTGACAGCCAGGTGCCCGCCGGCACAGAGTGGTGTGGGGGTACCGGGGAGCACCGACGTTCAGAAAGCCGGGAGTGGGTCAGGGAGAACTTCTGTTATGGGGAAGTCACAGAGGTGAGAAACATATCAGCTTCCCAGAAGTGGACAGTGCAGATGTGGAAATGGTGGGCAAAGAGGCGGGAAAGAGGCTGATGATGGCGCCCTTAGGTGCTCTACCCAGGCCGTTGACGTTCAGCCTGAGGGCTGTGCGACACTGTTGATTGAATAGATATTCTCACTGGAGGTAGATCTTTTTGTGCCAGGGGTGGGTTGGGTGTGGTTAGGAGATGGCTGCAGCCATTCTAGCGAGGGCTAGGGAGGGCTGGGCACGTGCCCTTCCTCTGGGGAAGGGCAAGAGGTAGAGATCCCGAGAAGAGAATTCTAGGTTGACTAACTTCAGAAGGATTTGTGATTGCTGGGGGTACAAAGTGAGGGGCAGGGAGGCACCAAGGCGTTCCCCCAGATCTCTAGGGTGGGCAGCTGGGCGAGTGAATGGTGGTGCTGCCAAATGAGACTTTTTAGAATAAAAAAGGAGGAGCAGGTTTTGAGAGTGGATGATGACTTGTTCCTTCAGAAAAAGTTTTATATTTATTTATTTATTTATTTATTTTTTGCAGTACAGGGATGGAACTCAGGGGCATTCTACCTCCGAGCTATACCCCCAGCCCTATTTTTTATTCTTTATTTTGAAACCGGGTCTCACTAAGTTGCGGAGTGCCTCACTAGGTAGCTGAGGCTGGCCGCGAACCCAGATCCTCTGGTCTCAGCCTCCCAAATGCTGGGATTACAAGTGTGCACCACCACACCCGGCTCAGAAAAAGTTTTAGTTAGATACAGAATTTATAAACTAGGAAGATGAAGATTCAAATGTGCTTTTCTTTTATCACACCTGGAATTCATAATCAAAGAGATTATTTATAATGACCAAATCTTCAGAAAGCATGTCTACACATGCTGTACATTTTATAGAATCAGAGTCTCAGCCAGATGAAGCAACATCTGAGCCCAAATTACCTTCATAACTTAAAACCAGGAGAAAGAGAATTTCATTTTTTATTTTAAAAGTTAAAAATAATTATGGTACTTAGGATTGAACCTGAGGGGCATTCTACCTCTGAGTTACACCCCCAGCCCCCCCTTTATTTTTTAGTTTGAAATAGGGTCTCGCTAGGTTGCTGAGAATCTCTCTAAGTTGCTGAGGCTGGTCTCTAACCTGCCATCCTCCTGTCTCAGCTTCCCAAGTACTGGGATTACAGGTGTGTGCCATCACATCCAACAGGAGGAAAATTTTAAAATCTTGAGGAAGCTAGTCCAGATAAGGGAAAAACATTAATATAATGACACCAATAAGATAATTTAAAAAACCTCCACTGTCTTCACATATTAGTTTCTACCTCTTCCCTGATATTTAGTTAATACATCAGAGATTGCACTCCAAGCTCTTTTTCCCTCTATCCTCTGTGATGGAGATTCTAGAGTGAGTGGGGAATAGCAAAAAATTAAGCCAACAGAAGGAAGAAGAAACAGAGACTTCTTAACCCTCCAACTGATCATTCTCCCATTTCAGTCAGACAGAGCTTCAGTGCCAGGGAGGCAGACTGGGGGAAATTAAGACCAAATTTTGGGAAAGATCCACAAAATTAGTGAATCTGTGAACTTCAAATTCTTTTGCCCTCTTGTATGGATTAGTAGCATAAAATGACTATTTGTATGCTGAGTTTTATTTTTTTAGGGTTAATCATCTTATTTGTGTGTGTGTGTGTGGGGGAGGCAGGGGGTAGGGGGTGGTTCCGGATAGTAGTGAGAAATGGTTTTCACTCCAAATTTAGTTAAGTAAGAAATTGAAAGTGGAAAGGAGATGCCGCACCCCCTTTCCTTTGCTGAGAAGTGGACGAGGAGTACAGTACCACCCTGGCAACACAGGGCTCCTCAGAGTTATCATTTGACCAAGTGCCTGGGGAGAGGGCTGACGTCAGCGGGAGAGGGCCGTAGGTGGGTGTCCTCCGGCTGACTTCCGCTCCTTCCTCTCCCTGCCAGGGCTTCCTCGTCCAAACCTGTAATCCCCGCCCAAGCAATTCCAGTTCTGGGTGTTTCTTAAGCAAACAGAGCAGATCGTGCCAGCGCCAGGGGTTGCCACCTTTGGGAGTCGTATTCCAGGGCAAGTACCCATGACTTTTATGACTTAGTTTCACCTGCCTCTCTTTTGTGCCTTTAATTTCTCCCTCCTCCAGCTCCTTCGGCACTTACGTCTGTGTATGCACAAATAGCACCTGTAGCATGCTGCCATGGTTTTTAGGGAAGCACTTTCTTAGGTACTGTCACATTCTATGGTCATTTCTCAGGCTATGTCTTACTGCTCAAGGATATGGGAAGCTTGTGGTGAGGGGAAGGAAATCCATCAGCTGCTTTCTATGTAAGTGTTTTACCACTTCCTCTCTCTGCCCCCAAACCTGAGTCCCCCAAATGGCAGGCAAGTGTTCAGTAAGTGCCACGGACTGTGAAGCAATAATCTAAAATGGATAGCTCCAAGGTAAAAAAGAAAAGCCAGCCGGGTATGGCAGTGCACACTTGTAATCCCAATATTGGGAAGCTAAGACAGGAGGATCAAAGGTTCAAGGTCAGCCTCAGCTACTTAGTGAGGCCCTCCACAATGTAGTGAGACCCTATTCCCAAATAAAAAATAAAAAATAGGGCTTGGTGTATAGCTCAGAGGTAAAATACCCCTGGGTTCAATCCCTAGTACAGCGAAAAAAAAAAAAAAAAAAAGCCATATGTCAAAGTGCTGAACATAAGGTTTCTATACAAAATGACAATGAACATCTCTCTCTTTTCTTTTGTGGTCCTGGGAATTGAACCCAGGGTTGTATCTCTGAGCTACCTACCCAGTCCTTTTTTTTTTTTTTTAAGTTTTGAAACAGGATCTTGCTAAGTTGTGAAGGCTGGCCTCAAACCTGTGATCCTCCTCCTGTCTCAGCCTCCCAAGTACTCTAGAGGAGGCCTTCTTAATATCCATAGAAAGGATAATGATAGATCTTGCATAGATATAATACACAATCTGTTGGGCACTGTTCCCCATACTTTACATATATCATTGTATTTGATGCTGGAAACAGCTCTTTGCTTATCAATATCATCATTTTACAGATGAAGGAACCAAGGCACAGAGTGGTTAAGTAATGTGCTCAACTTTGGATTCAGACTTCATACTTAAGAGCAGTTTGACTTCAGAATACATACTTACCTCTAAGTGATATTGCTGTGTTCCCATTTAAATGTTTCTGCTTACAAGGTTGTTCAATTGTGCTTTCTTCTACCCACTTTATTGTAAATTTAGGTCCATACCATCAGGAATCAAATTTTCTGCCTGATCTGCAGTCAAAATTGAGTTTTCCTTTTTGTATTCCAAAATGACATCACACCATTTGCCAAAAACAATCATCCTTTCCCACTGAGCTGTAGTGTCACCTTTGTCATAACTCAGGTGACCTGATATGAGTCAGGTTTTGGATTATCTATTTTATTCTATTAATCTATTTACCTTTGTGACAAAAATACATAATCTAAATTACTATAGCTCTATAATGTTTCTTGATATTTAGAAGTATTTCAACTTTCTCCCCTTATTTTCTAGATTGCCTTGATCATATTTAGCCCTTTGTACACATACACTTATGCGAGGTTTTGATTGGGATCAATTTTAGGAATTTAATTATGCTCATGCTTTCCATGAACATAGTATATCTCTGTTTTTAATTAAAAATTTAATTTCTCCCAATAACGATATACAGTTTTCTGCATAGATTTATTCTTCACATTTGTTAGATTTATTTTAGGTATTTTTTAAAGAGATAAAGTACCACTTGAAACTTTCACTTTCTAATTTCATTCACTTATTAATTCTAATTGTGGAGTATTTTATTTTTCTCTTTTTCAAGTATCACAGTGTTTATTGATGTATACAAGTACATAACATCAGAACATGAACATGACCTGCAATTAAGTAGATTTAACTTTAATACTATGACAAGAGAGATCAATTCAAATCTCATTTGTTTTATACACACTCACAAAAATCATAAGGGCATTATGATCTGTTCAACCTGATTTTTTTTTTGTGCAAGTAAATCATGTTTCTTTTTAAAAGACTTGCACACTTACTCAGGCTCAAGGATACTAAAATCTAACATATAGAGCTCATTTATAGTGGTGGAATAATAGGCAACAAACATCAGTTACAAGTAAGAATTTCTCTGTAATAATCAACTGGGTAATCAAATATTGTAACAACATAAATTTACTAAAAAGTGCATTTCCACAGTATTCAGTGCTGTTATTCAATTTTTAAATTTAAAATAGCCTATGATAATTGACAGCAAAGAATGTCCTTGCATAAGCCTCCTCTGCTTGAGAACTTAAAGACTGTATGCTGCTAATATACTATCTAAACATTAAAGATGCTTCTAAAAATATTTAAAATGTATTATGACTGCCTTATGCAAGAGAAAATGCTGAGGTGCTTCTCCTTCAAATATTGTGAAAACATTATAGATGAATGAATTTTCACAGTGGTTGGGTCAAACACAGTTAGATCATCGCAACAATATGTTTGCACAAGTTAAAGCGTTGGCTGGTTTCTTTTTCTCCTCCTCCTCCTTCTCCTCCTTCTTCTTCTTCTTCTTCTTCTTCTTCTTCTTCTTCTTCTTCTTCTTCTTCTTCTTCTTCTTCTTCTTCTTCGTCATCTCCTTCTCCTTCTCCTTCTTCATAATGCCCTTATAGTGGGTTTTGTGAGTGTGTATAAAACAAATGAGATTTGAATTGATCTCTCTTGTCATAGTATTAAAGTTAAATCTACTTAATTTCAGGTCATGTTCATGTTCTGATGTTATGTACTTGTATACATCAATAAGCATTGTGATACTTGAAAAAGAGAAAAATAAAATACTCCACAATTAGAATTAATAAGTGAATGAAATTAGAAAGTGAAAGTTTCAAGTGGTACTTTATTTTATCTAGCAGTTTCTAACCAGGTAAACCACAGATTCACCTGGAACAAGCTTTACCTTTTCCCAGAAACTCTTGGGCTATATTTTCTTTCCAAGCCAAGAAAGCTCTTTCTTCAATGATTTCCATGTCGTGGAAGTGAACCGAAAGGCAGAGCAACATGCCTTTGGGGCAGTTGCTGTGGTGGCAGTGCACCTGCAGAGCATGCCTGGCACTGACTTGTAGATCAACGTGATCATGAAGGAATTTCTGCATTATTGGAAGAAGCAGTTGTTTTTCTTGCTCCAACTGTTCCTTGGAAAGAGCAGAGGAAGAATTTGTTCATCACTGGGTGTGTTTCTTTCACAGAAATATACTGTAAGAAGGAAGTCATTACAATGTCCACAAATTCTTTGTCTGTATGAGGTTTGAGAGAAATGTAAGAAGTTTGGTAGAAATTTTATCTTGAACATATATTATATATAAATATATATATATAAATATATATTTTATTGTGGTACTGGGAATTGAATCCAGAGGCATTCTACCTCTGAACTACACCCCCAGACCAATTTTATTTCTTATTTGGAAACAGAGTCTCACTAAGTTGCTGAGGATATCACTAAATTGCCTAGGCTGTCCTTGAACCTGTGATCCTCCTGTCTCAGCTTCCCAAGTACTAGGACTACAAGCATGCATCACCACTCCTGGCTTGAATTCACTTATATATGGTTTGAAGGCATAAAGCCAACTTTATGGACTGCATTTCAACTTTCTTCTTCAAATTGAGGAGCAGGAATAAGAAATGTAATTTCCTTCCAAAATCTCTAACATGGGAGTCTTTATTTTCATCAGTTTCTGGGAGCATTTTCTGCGTATTTATTTTGCCTTGTTGAAAAAGTTTTGTTAGCCATACTCAATCTGGTAATTAAACTAGTTGCCAAAGACAAGAGAAAAATTGGAGTCACTTTCCAGTGGTTGAACTTGTTCTGAAATCTCACCAGCTCTGAGTGGATTTCTTATGTATACAATTATGATATCTATAAATACTGGAAGTTTTATTTTTTCCAATTCCTATAATTTTTATTTCTTTTTTTTGTTTTATAAGTATTCCAGAACACTGTTGATTAGAAGTAGTGGTAGTGGGCATTTCCAATTTGTCTGTCTATCTATCTATCTATCTATCTATCTATCTATCTATCTATCTATCTATCTCTATCTATCTATCATCTATTTATTTATGGCTGAGGACCAAACCCAGAGTCTTCTGCATGGTCATGTTCTTTCCCACTCATCTACACCTCCAACACTTACTCTGTTTATTTTTAATGTACTGAGATAATTGGGCTTGCATCTTTATATCTCTCTATCATCATTTTGTTGTTGTTGTTGTTGTGTTTTTGGTCCGGGGATAGAACCCAGGAGCATTCTACCTCCGAGGCACACCCCCAGCCCTTTTTATTTTTTGTTTGGAAACAGGGTCTTGCTGAATTGGAGGGTCCTGTTAAGTTTCTGAGGCTGTCCTTCAACCTGCGTTCCTCCCACCTCAGTCTCTCGAGTACTGAGATTACAGGTGTACACCACCACGCCTGGCTTCTATCTTCTTAATGTTTGTTTTTTTATTACAATGTTCATTTTATCTCCTTCTTCGACTTATTTTAATTATTTTTTATTACTCCTCTTTTCCTTGTATTATCTTATTTGTAATAGAGTCTTATAAAAAGTTTTTCTATTTTGAATTATAATTATACATAACAGTGTAAAATTGTCACATATTTGTACGTGCACACAACATAATTTGGTCAATTTCATTCCCCAAATATAGTATTTGTTTTGTTTTATTTTGGTACTGAGAGTTGAACCCAGGGGCATTCTTCCTCTGAGCTACATTCCCAGATCTTTTTATGTTTTGGTTTTGAGACAGAGTCTCACCAGGTTTCGTTAAAGTGGTGAGGCTGGCCTCGAATCTGCGATCCTCTTGTCTCTGCCTCCCAAGCATTGGGATTACAGGCATGCACCACTGCACCTGATCTCAAATATAGTCTTTTACTATTCTTTTTTTTTTTTTTTTTTTTTTTGCGGTACTGGGGATTGAACTCAGGGGCATTCTACCTCCGAGCTACACCCCCAGCCCTATTTTTTATTCTTTATTTTGAAACCGAGTCTCACTAAATTGTGGAGTGCCTCACTAGGTAGCTGAGGCTGGCCGCGAACCCGGATCCTCTGGTCTCAGCCTCCTGAATGCTGGGATTACAAGCGTGCGCCACCACGCCCGGCTCTACATTCATTTCTAACCCTAAAAAAACCACTTTTATTGTTTCTTGACACAGTAAAAATTAATGTTACTTGTTTATCTTTTCCATTCTTGAATTTTAATATTTTTACCTGTTATTATTTTCCTTAGGTAAGAATTTTAATTAATATTTCCTGGGAGTCTGCTGGCAATGAATTATGTTTCTGTTTGTCTGAAAGCATCTTTAATTTATCTTCATTTTTTTATGGTACTTAGGATTGAACCTAAGGGCATTCTAACTCTGAACTGCACCCTTAGCCCTTTTAATTTTATTTTTTGTTTTGAAATGGGTCTTGCTAGGTTGCTGAGAGTCTTGCTAAGTTGCTGAGGCTGACCTTGAACCTGTGTTCCTCCTGTCTCAGCCTACCAACTATTGAGATAATAGGCATGTGCCACCATGCCTGACTTTATCTTCATTTTTTAAAGCTGGTTTATTTTTTAATTAATTAATTTTTATGGTACTGGAATTAAACCCAAAGGCATTCAACCTCTGAGCTACACCCCCAGACCAAATTTATTTATTTGGAAACAGGGTCTCACTAGGTTGCTGAGAGCCACACTAAATTGCTGAGTCTGTCCTTGAACCTGCAATCTTCCTGTTTCAGCCTCCCAAGTACTAGGATTACAAGCCTGTGTTATCATACCCAGCTTATCTTCATTCTTTTTTCTTTTTCTTTTCTTTTTTGTGGTACTGGGGATTGAACTCCGGGGCATTCTACCTCCGAGCTACACCCCCAGCCCTATTTTGTATTCTTTATTTTGAAACAGGGTCTCACTAAGTTGCAGAGTGCCTCACTAGGTAGCTGAGGCTGGCCTTGAACCCAGATCCTCCGGTCTCAGTCTCCCAAATGCTGGGATTACAAGCATGCACCACCACACCCGGCACTTATCTTCATTCTTAAAGAATATTTTCACTAAGTATAGATTAGCATTTATTTTCTTTCAGCATTTGAAGGATATCACTCCTTTGTTTTTGTTTGGTCGTGTTGTTGGCTTCTACTGTTTCTACAGAGGAGTAAACTATTGGTCTTTTGCTTTTATTGTTTCTCTTCTGAAAGTAATGTATCTGGTTTCTCGGGCTACTTTTATGATTTTCTCTTGTCTTTGTTAGCAATTTTGTATCGATATACTGAAGGGTGGCTTCCTCTATGTTTAACCTTCTAGAACATTTTGAATTTTTCCTTGATGACTTTTGTGGGGTTTTGAAATACTTAAGATGTTATCCTCTCATATTTTGTTTCTATCCTGTTTTATGTTGTCTCCTGTTTTAGTCACCTTTCTGTCAGTGAGATATGTACCCAAGACAAGTGGAGATAAGTCAGGTGCAGAGGCCCTTGCCTAAAGTCCCAGCTACTTAGGAGGCTCAGGTGAGCAGATCACTTTGAGCTCATGAGTTCTAGACCAGCCTGGGCAATGTAGGGAGAACCTGTCTCAAAAAACAAAACAAGGGGTGGATGGGAAAAAAACAAAACAAAACAAAAATGCAAAAGTACTCAAGATAAATCAACTTATAAGGAAAACAGGTTTATTCGTAGGGTGGACCAATGGAAACTCCAACTAGCTATGAACGTATCCATCTGCCTATTATCTAATTCACATTTAAATTGATCACAATGGCATTCCCACAGACACTTCATTTCTTAGTGTTCCTAATATTTGACGGTTTGGCATGGCATGACTTCAGTGAACCCATACTGGTTTCATGTGATCATAAAATTATTTTCTAAGTGGTTCAAAAATCATGGTCAATAATTTATTCTAGGATTTTGCCAAGGATTGACATTAAGAATTTCTTTGACCAGTCCAGAGTTCCCAGAATCTAGGCTTTCTCGAATTTCACAATCAAAAACTATTTTCCAGTATTCCGGCACCTCTTTGTTCTTGATGTCCCTCCAGAGATTGCCAACAGTGGTTGCATAATTATATCTCTGAGTCTTTGAGCAAGTTGGGTTATGATCTGTCAGGAATGGAAGGTGTGATCTCATTTTAAGGGCGATACATTGAAAAGAAAAGTGTACTTAGAGTCATGGACCTAAATTCTCGCCTTGATTCATCATTTGCTAGTTGTGTGACCTGTGGTAAGTTGCTTAGACTCTGTTTCCTCATCTGTAAATGGGGAGAAGACCTCAAAAGGGTTGAAAAGGTTGAGTTAACAACTGTGGAAGTTTCTGGAATAATGTAAGGATCAAAAATCTAAATTTTCCTTAATGTCTTTTCTATCTTGGAGTTCAAAATTTTTTAGTGTATTTTTGGTTCTACAGGTTGAAACCAGGGGTATTCTGCCTCTGAGTTACACCCTCAGCCCTATTTTATTTTGAAACAGGGTCTTACTAAGTTGTTGAGGATGACTTTGAACCTGTGATCCTTCTGTCTTAGCCTCCCAAGTACTGAAATTACAGGCATGCACCACCATGCCTGGCTTCAATTCATTCTTTACATTTAAAAATATTCTCTTGGAAACAATTATTTTATCTAAAGAAGACCAAGAAAACAAGAATTTTGGGGAGATGCCATATGGTGCAGAGCCCTGGACTAGGGTCTCACCAGATGCCACATCACATCTCCTCCTCCTCCT
>PVLC010048740.1:0-10595 GCA_004027655.1 Graphiurus murinus | reverse complement strand
TATATTTCTAATGTATAGCTTAAATGTAACACAAAATGATATAATGTATATAAGAATATGAGGTAGCTAACTGTCCACTAAAAAGGCCTTGCAACAATGATCTAAGCTGGACATGGTGGCGCACACCTGTAATCCCAGCACTCGGGAGGCCGAGACAGGCAGGTCACAGGTTCGAGGACAGTCTCAGCAACTTAGGCTCTCAGTAACTTTGTGTTTCCAAATAAAAAGTAAAATCAGACTGTGGGTATAGCTCAAAGGTAGAATGCCCCTGGGTTCCATCCCCAGCACCAGCACCACCACCACCACCACAAAACAAGCCTGGACTGCAACCTTGAGACGGTGCCTCTCATAAAAAGAAGTCAGAGCCACTGGAGAACCACCTGGGACGGGGAATGAGCAAAAAGAGCCCGGACAACCTCACACCCCAGGGCTGGGGAATCTTCCAGGGCCGCCTCAAGGCCTCGGGAGGCACCGGCAGAGGCGCCCGCTGACCATAAATGGGACCCTTGCAGCTTCTGTGAGGATGAGACTTTGAAGAACCGAAGCCGTCGAGTGTGTATTAAATCCATTGAGCTGGGCGTGGTGGTGCACGCTTGTAATCCTAGTACTTGGGAGGCTGAGACTAGAGGATCCAGGCTCACTGCCAGCCTCAGCTACTTAGTGAGGCCCTCTGCAACTTAGTGAGACCTTATTTCAAAATAAAGAATAAAAAAAGGACTGGGGGTATAGCTCAGAGGTAGAATGCCCCTGAGTTCAATCCCCAGTACCACACACACAAGTAATAATAATAATAATAATAATAATAATAATAATAATAATAAATCAATGTACTCCCAAGGAAACAGCCGGTTACCTTCTGAGGGTGGCAGGGAACCAACGCATTGTCCCCGTGACTGAGTAATCAGAGGGGAGAATCAGGCCTTCAGCCTTCATCTCGTCTTTCCACTGCAAGCAAAGAGCAGCGGAGGGCTCGCGGGCCCAGGTGAAGCGTGAAGAGGCACGTCACCCGTCTCACCCTTCTCTTGTATTTCCAGTACCTGGGGTGCTCGACCACTGAGCTACACCCCAGCCCTTTTTCCTTTTTTTTTTTTTTTTTTTTTTTTTGTGGTACTGGGGATTGAACTCAGGGGCATTCTACCTCCGAGCTACACCCCCAGCCCTATTTTTTATTCTTTATTTTGAAACAGGGTCTCACTAAGTTGCAGAGGGCCTCACTAAGCAGCTGAGGCTGGCTGAGAACCCAGATCCTCTGGTCTCAGCCTCCCAAATGTACTTTTTATTTTGAGACAGGGTCTGCTAACTTGCCCAGGCTGGCCTCAGCTTGTGATCCTCCTGCCTCAGCCTCCCGGGTTACTGGGATCACAGGCATGTGCCACCTCTGACTGTCACCTCCTTCAAAGCCTATTGAAAGGCTGACATCACCAGAGCAGGAGGAAAAGTCAGTGCGTGATCATGATAACCCGGAAGCAGCCTCTGCCTCCCCAGCGCCCGGGCTCAGGCCACCCTGCACCCTGAGACGTCGCAGCCAATGGCCTGGACTTCAGGCTTCCGTGAGGAGCCAGGCGTAGGATTTCAGGGAGGCTGGTGCTTCTTCGCTGGAACAGCTTTCTTAAGAAGTTATTGAGAAGCTTTTATGTTTTAGGTTTGTTCCTAAAGCCACCCTGAATCACACAGAGCTACTTGGACCCGGCTCTTTAGTGCTTCCTTCCCTCCGTCTGTCCCAGGGCTGGCAGGCAGAGCCTCGATTTTCAGCCCCAAAGGAAAGAACTTCACCCAGCCCTCGATCAGTGGACATGGAAGCTGCTCACTGCCGGAGCTGAGCGGCCGGGGGAATTCAGAGAGCTCCCGACGGCCTGCTGCGCAGACAGACAGCAGTATTCTGCGGGGCCCAGCGCGAGCCAGGCCAGCCTGGAACGTTCCTCCAGGGCCAGAAGTGTCCCCAGAACCTCACGGGCTTCACACCCTGCCCCGCATCCGGAACCCCTGCGCCTCCCGTGTGCTCCGCTGGGAGCCAGGTGCCCGAAGCTGTGGGCTGCACCTTGGGGCGCTTGTGGGGAGCAGAGGGGACAGAGCTTCTTGTTGTTTCTGGGTTTTTAACCAGGCCTGTCGTGGTGCCAGAGACCGTGGTCTACCGTGCAGGCACCACACGGGGGGAAGGGGAGCCACGAGGCAAGCCAGGGCCCTTCTGCGCCTCTGGGCAGCCGACGGCAGCTTCCGGCCCCATCTAACCTTGAACCGTTCTCTTTCATATTCTTTGCTCCTCCAGTCTCCTTCTCCACTCAAAAGAAAAAATCCACTCCACACCACATGCCACATCGCTGGTCTTTTCTCTGCTGGTGGCCACTCAAGGACTCTTCACAAAGGGAGTATTTTGTCGGCTAAGGCAAAGTGACCTGGGCTCTGGGTCCGCAGAAGCCAGCGTCCATTCTGGCTCCACCAGGTCCAGCTTTGGTATCCTCCACGCCCTTGACCCTCGATGGGGAAACTAACCATTCCCCTGCAGCCATCCCTCTCTCTGTTCTTCCTTCCCCTACACACAGAGAATGTTCTGGAATCCTACTGAAGTGACTCACCTGGGGAGGAAAGACTCAGTAATCCCCGCCCCCCCCCATACACACCAAGGATTCGGAAACACCCTCAGAAATCTCACTTTCTCCACATCCTGAATTCAACTTAGGCTGGAAAAGGAGACTTGTGTTACGTGGGAGGGGAACACATATCCACCTGCTTTGGCTTCAGCAACGTCCTTTGCCTAGGAGGAAATCCACACCATGGCTAGCCACTCTGCCCTGCGTGCAGTTGGGCCTTCTAGAAAGTCCAGGGTGAGGCGTGGTGGTTGGGATTCTCTCAGCATGGCCAGTCCTTTGGGGACTCCTCAGAGGAAGTCTCAGATCTGAAACCCACAGGACAATAGGGCTGCCACCCTAGCACCGGCTCAGTGACTCAGTGTGACACGCCAGTCCTGAATGATCCCGTTCTCTAGGTCGGTGCCTCTCTCTCTCTCTCTCTCTCTCAGTGGCACTGGGGATTGAACCCAGGGGCATTCTACCTCTGAGCTATACCCCTAGCCCTTTTTTATTTGTTATTTTGAAATAGGGTCTTGCTAGGCTGCTGAGAGCCTCACTGAGTTACTGAGGCTGGCCTTGAACCTGTGGTCCTCCTGTCTCAGCCTCCCAAGCCCTGGGCTCACAGCTGTATACCAGCACACCCAGATCCCCTGAGATCTCTTTAGTGGAGAGCGTGTCTTGGTGGAGTGGAGGCGGAGGTAGATTCGGAGGTCATGGAGCCCCGAGGGGGAGGCTGCAGACTTGGGGTGCACTGGGTGGAGCCGGCAGTCTGCTGATGTTTGGGGGGAAGGTGGGAGCCCTGAACGATGGCTCCAGTAACATGGTAGGAGATCACGAAGGCAGACCGGGCCAAAGAGTCCCACTTGGACAGATTGAGTGACAGGCCTCAGGGTGGCGGTGTCTCTGAGGGTCCTGGCAGGGAGCAGGTGTGTGTGAGAGAGGCTTGCAGAGGCGCTACCTACAGAGCAGGCAGGAGCGCGGTGCACCTGTGGACAGGGGACCTGGAGCCAGCCGGGGCAGGAAGCTGACATCACCCCTACATCCAGCCACTGGAGCTGCACCTTGAGTGAGGGGCCATCTCCCTGCAGACGGAGCTGCTGCCCTCCTGCGTCCTGCTGGGGCCAGAGAGCAAGGGGCAGCCTCCCACACGGAGCAGGCGTGGGCCAGCCTGGGGGTAAATGGGCATGCCCTCACCATCTCTGAGTGGGCCGGCCCTGGGGCTCTAGGAGACCAGAGGTGAGAGTTGGGGCGTCTGCGGCATTTGGGTAGAAGTATCAGCAGAAGGGAAGAGGCCGGTGCTGGCAGGGGGTCCCTCCAGAATTAGGAGGCCGGGAAGATGGGGTCTGTGGCGGTGAGGGCGAGCAGCCCATGAGGTGGGGTCAGCCAGGCAAGCCAGGAGCCCCGGAGTGTCATGGAGGAAGGTCAATGCCATGTCAAATGCTTCCAAGGGACAGGAGACCACCGTGGACAGGACACCATGGGGCCACGAGAGCTGAACTGTCTCGTGCAGGGTGGGTGGGTGGGCAGGGAGCAGGGCAGGGAGGGCAGAGGCCCCAAGCGTGACCCCGAGGGTGACCTCTGCTAGCCGCGCGGGCTAGCCTCGGGGCAGATTGGGCACACCTGGATTTTCGCCATTCTTTGGTGGAGGCACCTGCGGCCTCCTGATGGTGGTGCTCTAACTATTTAAGCCAGAGGTTCAAGCATCTGGGTGAAAGAGGAAACGTCCAGTCAACATTGTTAGTGTTTTCAAAGCCTGCAGATTAGACGTGGTCTAGGTAGACAGCTTGGCAGCTGATATGTTTCCCCATTTGTGAAGAATGTCACAGAAGGTAAGTGCAGCGGCCCTGGCATCTGGGTGAGGAAACGGGGGCTTACAGGAGAGGGCAGAAGCGGGCATGGGGCCCCGTACCCGGGAGCAGACCCCGTCAAAACTCCCCCCTGCTCCTCCTGGGGCTGTGTCCAGGTTCTGCCTTCCTGCGTGGCCTGCTTCTGGATAGGCCCCAGGCAGACTCCCGTGGGTCCAGTTTGTCATGGCCTTACTTTCCTGCCTGGCCATGTGTGTTGCAGGGTCCGCAGCGCACGGCCATGCTCTCTACCACGCAAGTTTGATTTGGGGTTTAAGTCGACGCGTTAAGGCGCGCTCCACAATGGCGGCTAGCTCCCAGGTTTGCAGAAAGCCAGCTTCCTGAGAACGTGCACGCAGGTTCCGGCGCGGGGCTCCGGCAACTGCAGTCTCCCTGGCTTGTGTTTCAGGTCAGCAAAGTGGAGCGGGAGAAGAGCCAGGAGCTGAGGCAGGTGCGGGAGCACGAGCAGCGCAAGCACGCCGTCCTGGTCACCGAGCTCAAGACCAAGCTGCACGAGGAGAAGATGAAGGAGCTGCAGGCCGTGCGCGAGGCGCTGCTGCGCCAGCACGAGGCCGAGCTCCTGCGGGTCATCAAGATCAAGGACAACGAGAACCAGCGGCTGCAGGCGCTGCTCAGCAGCGTGCGGGACGGCGCGCCCGACAAGGTCAAGACGGTGCTCCTGTGCGAGGCCAAGGAGGAGGCCAAGAAGGGGTTCGAGGTGGAGAAGGTCAAGATGCAGCAGGAGATCTCGGAGCTCAAAGGGGCCAAGAAGCAGGTGGAGGAGGCGCTGACGCTGGTGATCCAGGCCGACAAGATCAAGGCCGCGGAGATCAGGAGCGTGTACCACCTGCACCAGGAGGAGATCAGCCGCATCAAGAAGGAGTGCGAGCGGGAGATCCGCAGGCTGGTACGTGGCTCGGGGGGCGGGCGGGGCCGTGAAGCTGCTGTCACCCTCTGGCTGTTTTCTGCACGCACCACCCCACACCCTCTCTGTTGGTTCTGAGGATTCCAGACCTGGAGACTTAAAAAGTAAGACAGAGTCAGGTAGCCGCAGGGCAGGCAGAACCTCCTGCCCGCCTCCCCACCAGCGCCAGGACTGCCACCTATTTTCCCACAGGAAATTTGCAGGTCAGCATTAGCATTCCCTCCAGAAGGGTCCAGCAAAGGCATCCTCTTCTGGAGTTAAACGTGAAGCGTGTTGTTGGCCGGATCCTGGGCGTCTTAGCTGGAGGATTCTGAGTCGCTGGACTCAATGGCTCCCGAGAGGTAGGCCAGAAGGTCCCAGTGCTGATGAGGCCCCGGGTCGTTTCTGTGCTGGGTTCCCCTCTGGGGAAGCTTTGCCGGGCCTCATGACAGCACCCTTAGCATAGATCAGTGTGGGCAAAGGTTGGCAGCTTCGGGTGCAGCCTGTGGTTCTAAAGCCAGCTGTGCCATGGCAAGCCCTAGGGCCCTCTGTCACAGAACCAGTGCTGGGATTGAAGAGAACGTACAAGGATCACGTGGGGCTGACGGTGCCCGCCTTCCCCCTCACATCTTCCTGATAATTTGGGGGGAATGGAGCTCTACCTTAGCGCTGATATCCCCGTCCTGTGCTTCCTTAGCACCCAGAGCCCGGGTGCTGAGGTGCTCACGGTGAGAGGCAGCTATCTTTCCAGCCTGGCACCTGGGGCAGCCGCACTCCCCCTGTCCCTGCACCCCAGGTGCCCGAGATGGCCTTCAGGCTGCACGGCCGAGGTGCGTGGACCTGCCCCATGCTGGCAGCCACTCTCTGGACGTGGCCAGTGAGGGACAGTGGTGGTCTCCAAGCGGGTGTGGCTTTGCCATGTTGAACAGACAGCGCCCAGCCCTTCCTCACCTGGAAGGCCCCTCCCTTTCCAGGTGTCCCTGCTCCAACCTGCCCACATGACTCCCTGTCCACGCCCCAGCCGGGTACTGGCACCGCTGGTAGCAGGCCCAGGATCCAGCCCCAGACCCCCGAGTAACACTCGGTGAAGCCCTGTGTCACTCTGTGCCGTCGGGGGAGGGAAGGAAGTGGCTGTCAGGGTGCTGGGAAGGAGACTTGCTTTTCAGGCCCACACAGCCTCTTCCTTCATCTGGGTTGGATTTGACGGCCATGACTCACGAGGGCGGCCTGACTTCTCAGGGGAAGCAGCCGCTTCCGTCGTCCACGGGACTCCGCCCCTGCCAGCCTGCAGCCCAGCCAGGGAACCAGGGGTGAAGGTGCAGACCATCCCCACCGCCCTTCCCAGCCCAGCCCGTGGCCAGCACGGGGGAGCACGAGGTGCCGGCACAGAGCCTGGTGGCAGGCAGGCCAGAGTGGGAACGTCTCCCTCAGTCCTGGGTTAAAGGACTTAGATTTGCATCATCATTCTGGCTGTGTGAGGGCAGAGACCCGTGCAGTGCCCCCGGCCCCCAGTCACCAGTATTTTACCCTGCTTGCCACTTGCTTGGTTTCCTAGAGTTCCTTTTTCAATTGTTTAGTTTTCTAAGTCACTAATGAACTCCAGAATTCCCACTGGGAGGGTAAACCTCCCCTTAAGGCAGTCAAAAACATGGAGAGTTCTGTCTGTTTGCCTTATTTGGGGACATCCTCTCTCCAGAATCTGGAGGGGCACGGTGTCTCTTTCCACTGGGCCATTTTCCAGACCCCCTTCATGGGTCCCCTGAGACCCACCTCCTTTGTCTTCAGCGTCAGCCCCTCCCCACCCATCCCAGCCCGAGTTTGGGCTTATTCTCAGAACATTCTCTCTATTCTTAGAACAGAGAGAACGGGAGGCCACTTTTGTGAGAACTTGTGTGCGACAGCTGTCATTATTCCAACCTCCCACTTCATATTTTAATGGGGCAATGGAATTATAGGTTGGGGAATTTTTGTGTCAGGAACTTGAAGGTATTTCTTCTTTGTCTTCTGACATCCAGGACCGCCACCGGGAGGTTTGTTAGCAGTCTCCTTCCTGACGCCAGCCATTGGCACCCCAGCTCCAGTTAGTGCCCCCAAAGAGTCATACAGTGTCCCTCAGAGTCTAGTCACCATCCCCCGTGGTCTAGCCGCCAGGCCCAAGGCCCCAGTGCAGGACCTCTCTTCCTGTGACGCTGTCCTTCGGGGCCCTCTTGCCCTCTACGTCTTCCCATTCAGGTCTTAGTTGATGAGACCATTCTGACCTCTGAAACCCAATTGTGGATTCTGGGGCCAGGCCCCGAGCCCGCCATGCAGAGGGTCTGACTCGTAGTGAGCCTGAGGTGTTGGGCTCGGAGGAGCTTTGCAGGTGAGCTGAGAAGGTCTGGCTGGCAGGGAGCGTGGCTTGGTGGCTTGCCTTGTCCCCCAGCCTGGGGACAACATGGGAAGGGACTCTGCAGGGATGCGGAGCCCACAGGCATTTCTGGAGAAGTCTGGGATGGAATCTGCCCAGAGTGGGAGCAGGGACAGAAACAGTGGAGGGGAGGTGGCTTTATGGTGGCCCGAGCCTGAGGTACCAGGGACAGGTCTGAGGGTGAGGCCTGGCTCAGAGAGGAGGCAGCGGCCCAGCCCTGAGCCCTGAGTTCCAGTGTAGAGCCTGCACCAGAGGCATGTTGGGGCTCCTCTGGGGTGTGCTGGGGCTCCTCCGGGGCCTCTCATGCAGCCACCTGGCTGGTTTGCATGTGAAAGGATTCTGCCCTTGTAGTTCTTTGCAATGCCAGGCAAAGACCAAGCCCGGGACTGTCCTGGTGTGTGGAGGTCCAGCCAGCTCACGGGTCAGGAGCAGATCCGTGCTCGAGGGAACTACATCCCTTGGGAGCCTCTCACTGCCCGACATGGTCCCCGAGCCTGTCAACCAGGGTGTGTAACCCCAGCAGCCGCAGGGTGTGTGGGCTGCAGCTGGGGCGGGGCGCCTGGGGCTCCTGCTGCAGGCCAGGCGGAGGGCAGAGTGCAAGTGCAGAGCATGGAGCTGCCCAGAGGCCAGGGCTGGCTGCCTGTTGGGTGGGGCAGGGTGCAGGCAAGGTCCTGGGCATTCGGCTCCTCCAGGCAGCTGGAATTGGCTCAGAACTCCCAAAACTTTGCCGTAAATTGAGGTTTTGCCTCCGTACCCCCAGCCAGAAGCGATTTCAGTGTTTCATAGGGGTCTGTTTTGTGGACTGCTCAGTGCCCAGGACTGGGGTGCCCGGTGAATGCTGGTTGAGTAGATTTTACCTGGGCCAGATTGTGCCACGCTGACTGTCAGAGCAGCAGAAGCCCCAGGCCCCTCAGCTGGCCTGGAGGCATTGCCTGCTAGGCCTCAGAGGCCTCAGAGGGAAGCCGGGGGGGGGGGGGGGGGGGGGGGGGGGGGGGGGGGGGGGGGGGGGGGGGGGGGGGGGGGGGGGGGGGGGTGGGAGGCAGGAGGAGGGGGCTGGGAGCGTGCGGCCCACAATCACCCCTAGACGGCACATCGGGGCAGGGCTGGGCGTGGTGGGGGCTGACAGAGCCTGCAAAGCTCCTGTGGGGGGACCAGCGTTTCCAGGCTTCCTGCCCAGAAGGTCACAGCGTGGGGATGGAGAGGTCGGAGCTGCCTCTCCACCCCCAAGAGCATCAGAATGCCCTGGAAGGAGCCAGGCATGGTGGCGCACACCTGTAGTCACAGTACTTGGGAGGCTAAGACGGGAGGCACACAGGGTGGAGGCCAGCCTCAGCAATTTAGCAAGACCCTCAGCAACTTAGTGAGATCCTCTTTCAAAATAAAAAATAAAAATGGCTGGAGGTGTAGCTCAGAGATAGAACATCCTTGGGTTTAATTCCCAGGACCACAGGGGGAAAAAGAAAACAAACAAACAAAAAAGCTTTGGTTGAGGGTTTCAGGACACAATTCTGAGACCGCAGTCTCCCTGGTGTGCCCCAGGGCCTGCCATTTTTAGGTCCCTATGAATTTTCTGCACTGCCCCCTTGTTTTACAGAATTCCCCAGCCCACTCCTCATCTGTGTGTATGTTACTCAGGGGTCCAGGAGAAGCTGAGTCCCTGGTGCCTTTGTTGGCGGAGTTTTTACTAACATCGGAGTGAAACAGGAGGGAGGCGCTTCACACCCAGAGGTGCTGGTTTGCTTTGCTCCGACATCCGCCTCGAGCTCAGGCCGGGATGAGCTCAGGCAGGGACAACGGCCTCTCGTCCCCATTTTCCTGGGAACTCCCCACCTGTGACGCGGGACCTGGGAGTGGATTGAGAGCAGCCCCAGATTTGTGCGGCGTTATTACTGAATCTGGGAGAGCCTAGCTATGCTCGGCTCCTACGCACGTGGTGCATTTGCTAAAATACAAGCCCAGGCTGCTATTAAAAATTCCATAAAACCAAGGAATTACAGGCAAAAAGCAATTTCCTCCCTCTCATAAAAATCTGTGATTTATAATGGTGTCCCCTCCCCCTCGTTCAGTAGACAGCTAGTTAATGCGGATGGCTAATATACAGCAGTAATTAAAACCCCATAAAAAGACGGCCATAAAGACGAGATCAATTTCTCCCAAGTGCTGCTTGCCGGGTGGGAGCAGCCCGCCCCTGGGCTTTCTCAGCTTTTGTCAGGGGGAGATTTGCTTAGGTAGGTGGCCAGGAAGGCATCGAGGCCCCTCTCCTGGGAGCCCAGCCCCTGCCTCTTAAAAATGGCACCTCCAGGGGCAGATCTGCGTCCACGGGGTCCCAGCGTCTCCCGGGCAATACTGCTCTTGCTGAAGCCCTCTGGCTGCACATGCAAGCCACCCACAGCCAGGCGCTGCCTCACTAAGCTCCTTTATGTGCTCCCCGGGACAGACTTATTTGCTTACTTTGGCATCCTGTGCTGTGCAAGGTGAGGGAGCGCCCCAGGGCAAGGGCCCCCAAGGAGCTTCTGCTACTGATGCCCAATCCCAGATCTCCACTGCCTCGATAATACTTGGGAAAATGGAGAGGTTTTAAGAATCTCAAAGAATTTCATGTGTCTCTCAATGTACCAGAGGAACAGGAAGCCAGAATTTCCCGTGAGCCAGGCCCCCGAGTCAGGATTTGTTTCTCCACTGTGTGAAAGCTGAGGATTACCATCTACGCAGTGCAGGCCCAAATCCAAAGGGAAAGCTGGGCGAATTTTGGCACGTGCTCACCCCGGTGGCCTCCATGGGGAGCTCAGACATGGAACCTCTGCAGACCCCTCCCCAGACAGCACCCTCTCTCCCATCCTCTGCCTGTTCTTGCCCGCAGCAGGCATAGATTG
>PVLC010048739.1:0-10927 GCA_004027655.1 Graphiurus murinus | reverse complement strand
GGAGGAGGAGGAGGAGGAGAAGAAGAAGAAGAAGAAGAAGAAGAAGAAGAAGAAGAAGAAGAAGAAGAAGGGCAAATTTATAACTCCCTTCCAGTGGGATTATAGATATATCAGGTCTGAAAATCTGGTAGAACACACATCTTTCACGTTTATCTTGTTTTTTTTTTTTCCCTGAAAATATTTCCTTGGCTTATTTCAGACAATGTTGTATTTCCTATATAAATTTTACCATCAACTTACCAATTTCCACAAAGACGCCTTTGGGGAATTTTGAGCTTGAATTTCCGTAAATCAATAGAATAATTAGTAGAGAATTGACATCTTTCTTTATTAAGTCTTATCCGCAGCATGCCAAGTAATTTATATTTCTACTGCGTCGCCATTAAGAAGTATGAACTAATCAGTTGGGGGAAGTTGGCACACACCTGTCATCCCAGGACTTGGGAGGCTGAGACAGGAGGGTCCTAGGTTCGAGGACAGCCTCATCAGTTTAGCAAGACCCTCGGCAACTTCGTGGAACTCTGTTTCAAAAGAAGCAGACAAAAAAAATAGGGCTGGTAGTGTAGCTCCTAAGGAGAATGCCTCTGGGTTCAGTTCCCAGTACCAAAAAAACCATGCATATATATCTCTATATCTATGTATTTGTAATATATGTACTTATGTATGTCATATATGTTATGCATATATTATACTATATTATATATGTATAATATATACATCACATTTATATAATGTAATGCACATTACATTTATATTATGCACATATTATATTATATATATATTATATTATACATATGTTACATATGTTGTTACATATATGCTATTGCATTTATATTATATACACATGTTTATTATATTCACATATATTATGTTACATATATTGTTACATATATATTGTTACATATATGCATATCTGTTGTTACATATATATTATTGCATTTATATTATATGCATATGTATATTATATTCACATATATTATGTTACATATATTGTTATATATCTGTTGTTACATATATTATTGCATTTATATTATATTATATACATACATATATATTCATATATATTATGTTACATATATTGTTACATATATATTGTTACATATATGCATATCTGTTGTTACATATATTATTGCATTTATATTATATTATATTACATACATATGTATATTATATTCACATATATTGTTACATATATATTGTTACATATATGTTGTTACATATGTTATTGCATTTATATTATATTATATACATATGTATATTATATTCACATATATTTTGTTACATATATTGTTACATATATGTTGTTACATATATTATTGTGTTTATATTATATTATATACATATGTATATTATATTCACATATATTATGTTATATATATTATTCATATATAGTTACATATATATTGTTACATATTTGTTGTTACATATATATTATTGTATTTATATTATATACATATATATATTACATTCACTAATTCACCTTTCCAAATGTATTATTGTTGTAGAGAAGGATTTTGGGCTCTTATGTAGCTACCATATCCAACACATCTGTTTAGTATTAATACTACGATGCAACCTGCAAAGGTTTGGAGTCAATCACCCCAAAATGTAATATTTATAAAGAGTATGATAAATATTCCACAGAACCCTGACAAGTCAAACACTCCCAGGATCTTTCCCCTCTCCTCATTGGCTTTCTTTTACTTTTTTATCTTTTGTGTGTGTGTGGGGGTACTAGGCATTGAACCCATGGGCGTTCTACCTCCCAGCTATATACCTGCAGCCCTATGCTGTTTTGTTTGTTTTAAAACAAAGTCTCACTAGGTGGCTGAGGGTCTCTTGGCTAAGTGGCAGAGGCTGGCCTCTAACCTATGATCCTCGTGTCTCAGCCTCCCATGGACTGGAATGACAGGTGCTCGCTGTGGCCTTTTTTTCTATGGGGTCTGCACTTCTCTAAATAAATATCTACATTTACCCCGTCTGAATGTTTTGCGAGCAGATAAGAAAGAACTGAGGTCGTGTGAAGTACTTTTAAAATCTCACACAGCCACTTGCTGAAAAGAAAGCAAATTAAAATCTAACACAGCCACTCACTGAAAAGAAAGCAAACTCATGGCAAGAACGTACAAGTGTCTCAGCCCATCCAGGAGTCACTGAGATGAGCTTTAGGTTTAAATAGAAGAAGAAGAGCTGGGCATGGTGGTGCACACCTGTCATCCCAGTGCTTGGGAGGCCAAGACAGGAGGCTCACAGGCTGGAGGCCAGCCTCAGTCACTTAGCAAAGAGACTCTCAGCCACTTAGTGAGACCCTGTTTCAAAACAAAACTATAAAAGAGGGCTGGCGTTGTGGCTGGGAGGTAGAGTGCCCCTGAGTTCCATCCCTCTATCCAAAGCAAAACAAACAGAAGAAGCTTGTCTTTCGGCCATGTGTAGATAATATCTATTTTGGTGTCTTTCCTCTTGCAGAGGGATAAGACAAGTTATGCAAAACCTGTATTCCCAGTTTTTAGACTGACACTCCTTAAGGGGTGGGCATGCCTACCTGCAGCGCCTAGCAGAAACCTATCTGAAGTTCAGGATAATAAAGGAGACAGAGAGAAAATAAAGCTGGGTGTGGCAGCGCACACCTGCCATCCAAGTACTTGGGAGGCTGAGACTGGAAGATCGTTGGTTTGAGGCCAGGCTCAGCAACTTAACGAGACCTTCAGCAACCTAGCAAGACCTTGTTTCAAAACAAAACAAAAAAAATTTTTTTAAAAGAGAGCTGAGAGTGTAGCTCAGAGGCAGATTGCCCCTGGGTTCAATCTTTAGTACCATATATGAAGATTAAAATAAAATAAAATAAAATAAAGATGGACTATATATTTTTTTTGGTACTGGGGATTGAACCCAGGGACATTTTACCTCCAAGGAGCTACATCCCCAGTTCTATTTTTATTCTTTATTTTGAAACAGGGTCTCACTAAGTTGCGGAGGGCCTCACTAAGTAGTTGAGGCTGGCCTTGAACCCATGATCCTCCCGTCTCAGCCTCCCAGGTACTGGGATTACAAGCATGTGCCACCATGCCCAGCTAAGATGGACTGTTTTTTAATGCAAATTCTTTTGTACATAGACAGGCAAGGGAAAACATTGTAGAAAATGCATTTTGGACAATCATTACACAGTAACTGCCAAGGATATTAATTTAGGCTTTTAAATTTTGTTTCTCCATTCCTATCCAATATAAGCATTTCCAAATATTAATATTATTTTTAGCTGTTTTTTTTGTTTTGTTTTTGCTATGAAATCCCAATGGCCACAATGCCTGTGACTATTTATACAGAAAATAGTGTATTTTTTTCCCCAGCCTAACTCTAGACTATATATTACAGGACAATTTTCAGTCATTTTGTTCATTTTATGAAAGACTCGTAGGGCAAGCTATCATATGCCTTGGTTTTCCTCAGCCATCATTTTAGTATATAAAGATTCTTTTTCTTTAAAGACAAAAGTATTGTAATTCTGAGACCTGATTTAAAAGAGAGAAAAAAATAAAAAGCACTCAGAGAATAATCTGTTTTTATCAGCAGACACACATACACAAATCAAACTACACAGCCTAAATAATTCATTTTTTTCCTCAAGCAGTTTCATGTTTTAGATTGATAAAATTGTGCCAGCATCTTGATTCATAAATTCATGAAAAATGAAAATAAATACTGTGAGTTTTACGATGCATTATTTTTAAAGCAGGACACTTTGAAAATTTATCTTGGTCACATTTTTTTCTACTTATTTATTTTTTTTTCAGTCCTGAATGAATATTTTCACCTACACTCAGCCCCTTCAGTGATTGCTTTTGTAAGAACTAATTTGATCTCTGGCGTAATGGAGTTGTACATTTTCAACACCTCCTTTCTTCAAAAATCAAGTGCCAAGATTTGCTTCCTATTAAGGAATCAAGGATAAAATTATTTCCAAGCATTGTGTGTGTGTGTGTGTGTGTGTGTGTGTGTGTGTGTGTGTTGTACTGGGGTTTGCACCTGGGGCTATTCTACTTCTGAGCTGCACCTTCAGCCCCATTTTATTTTACTTTATTTATTTATTTTTTAAATTTTGAAAACAGGGTCTCACTAAGTTTCTGAGGGTCTCTTTGCTAAGTTGCTGAGGCTGGCCTCCAACCTGCAATCCTCCCATCTCAGCCTCTCAAATACTGAGATTACAGATGTGCACCACCACGCCTGGGTACTTCCCAGCATTGCGATGAGATTTTTTTTCTCCATTCCTATTTTATTTCTGGAGAATGATTTACAAAGTGGAAGAACTCTGTTGGAAAAAAAAATATTTTTTAAAAAATTAAATCATGTAAGATGCTGCGGCCTTGTGGACACATCATGACAGATGATCAATGCGTAATTTATCTTTGGTAACAGTTCTGATAAACTGGGAATCAACTGGGGATTTCATCACTTTTTTAATGTTTACGTGCTGTTTTGGAAAGAAGTGACCAGAATTAGATGACTGTGATTATTTTGCATTTCAAAAAAAAAGGTATCCTGTTGACCCAAAATATCTCTGGTCTTGTAATTTAAACATAGCTGGACTGTGAGCCAGGCACCGTGGCACACATCTGTAATCCTAGTACTTGGGAGGCTGAGACAGGAGAATCACAGATTGGAGGCTGACCTTGGCAACTTAGTGAGACCCCTGTTTGAAGATAAAAAAAATAAATAAAAATAAAAATAGGGAGCTGGGTGTGGTGGTGCACGCTTGTAATCCCAGCATTCGGGAGGCTGAGACCGGAGGATCCGGGTTCGCGGCCAGCCTCAGCTACCTAGTGAGGCACTCTGCAACTTAGTGAGACCCTGTTCCAAAATAAAGAATAAAAATTAGGGCTGGGGGTGTAGCTCGAAGGTAGGAATGCCCCTGGGTTCAATCCCCAGTACCGTAAATAAATAAATAAATAAATAAATAAATAAATAAATAAATATAAAAATAGGGTGTAGCTCAGAGGTAGAATGCCCCTGGGTTCAGTCCTGAGAAAAGAAAGAATGAGAGAGAGAAAGAAAGAAGAGAGAGAGAGAGAGAAAGAAAGAAAAAGAAAGAAAGAAAGAAAACAGGTTTGTTAGATAGTAGCAGTTGTTTGGATCCAGCTATTAGCACCCCAAGCTAAAAGATAAATGCACCCAAATTCTTCCTTTTCTGCCACCAAAGGATACAGGTTTTCCTCTTATGGGGTAGTTGTCTGCAAAATTAAAATTCAACAGCCAATAGAAGAGTGGATAGAGAAGTACAAAGATTTATTTTTAAATCAAGGAAAGTTAGAAGAGAAAAACATTTCCCCTTACACAGGGAGGTAGGGCCCCCCCAAAAGAGAGGGTGATGGTTCATCTGGATGGTCAAGTTGACTGGATTAGGAAACGCCTAAGATTATGGGACTTTGGATGTTCTCATGAGATGATTGGCACATGTCAGAGCAGGTGGAAGGGGAAGTCCCGCCCTGAATGTGTTGATGAGATGACTGGCGTTTGTCAGGACAGAAGGAAGGGGAAATCCCGCCCCTTGAATATGTTGAAGAGATGATTGGTGTGCTTCAATCAGGTGGAAGGGGAAGTCCCGCCCTCAATGTGCTGACGAGATGATTGGCATATGTAATGGTTGGTTGAAGGGGAAGTCCCGCCCTCAGTGTGCTGACGAGATGATTGGCGTGTGTCAGGGCAAATGGAAGGGGAAGTCCCGCCCTGAAGGTGGGCAGCCCTGCTCTGATTGGCTCAGGACCTGGATATAAAAAAGGAGGAAGCCGCGTGAGGTCACTCGTCGTCCTTCCTGAGAAAAGCAGGTCTGTTCTCACCCGGGATATCAGGGCATGTGGAAGGGGAAGTCCCGCCCTGAATGTGCTGATGAGATGATTGGCGTGTGTCAGGACAAGTTAAAGGGGGAAGTCCCACCCTGTATGTGTTGGTGAGATGATTGGTATATGTCAGGGCAGGCCTAATGGGAAGACTCGCCCTAAATGTGTTGAAGAGATGATTGGCATATGTAATGGTTGACTGAAGGGGAAGTTCCGCCCTGAATGCGCTGATGAGATGATTGGCGTGCGTCAGGGCAAATGGAAGGGGAAGTCCCGCCCTGAATGTGCTGATGAGATGATTGGCGTGTGTCAGGGCCAATGGAAGGGGAAGTCCCGCCCTGAAGGTGGGCAGCCCTGTTCTGATAGGCTCAGGACCTGGATATAAAAAAGGAGGAAGTCGCGTGAGGTCACTCGTGGTCCTTCCTGAGAAAAGCAGGTCTGTTCTCACCCGGGATATCAGGGCATGTGGAAGGGGAAGTCCCGCCCTGAATGTGTTGATGAGATGATTGGCGTGTGTCAGAACTAGTTAAAGGGGGAGGCCCCGCCCTGAATGTGTGGGTGAGATGACTGGTATATGTCAGGGCAGGCCTAAGGGAAGACTCGCCCTAAATGTGTTGAAGAGATGATTGGCATATGTAATGGTTGACTGAAGGGGAAGTCCCGCCCTGAATGTGCTGATGAGATGATTGGCGTGTGTCAGGGCCAATGGAAGGGGAAGTCCCGCCCTGAAGGTGGGCAGCCCTGTTCTGATAGGCTCAGGACCTGAATATAAAGGAGGAGGAAGGCGCTTGAGGTCACTCGTGGTTCTTCCTGAGACAAGGGCGCCTGCTCTGCTCTGACCCGAGATACGGGCGGCCTTCAGCTCTTGCAACTGGACTTCCACCCTGGTCTCTCTGGAGAGAGTCCTGGCCCCTCCATCTGGGGGGCGGGGGTCCCTGCTTGGAGCTGATCTCATAAATCCCCTCTTACATCTGCACATCCTGTGAGTTCTGCTACACCCCATGACTCATGCAGAGGAGAAACCTTGGAAGTCCCTAGGAGGTGAGCTTTTTATCTCTTCCTTTGGGTCCTCACTTGTTCTTTTGTGATTGGTCAGAATGGAGTCTTGAGGGAACCAATGCCGTGCCCGGTTTCAGTACCTCATTTGAATATTCAAATGGCGGGGTGGTGAGATCTCATCTCTTGGTCCTCCAGTTACCTGCTCAACTATCTCTCCATCCTTGATTAAACGAGGTTGTCCTCAGAACGCAGACCAAAGAAGGAGGCCCAGGTTTTGTTTGGATTTCCGTATTCCTTGCCTGTTCATTGCTGCCCTTTTATCTTATTAACCTTCCCTAGTTTTGCCCTTTATACAAATGGCCTCTTTTTTAACCCTTCCTGTCCCCCCAGTCCTCTGCCTAGCCTCTGTAGGAGAACTTAGAATATACTACCACAAACAAATAAAAAAAAAATAGAATTTCTTAGGGCTATTTCAAGCCGGTTGTTTTGAGAAACTCTGGACACAGTTTTAGATCTGAAAAAGCTGTTCTGTTGTGTAAGAAATTTACATCTCTAAAGGAAACCGAGTAGCAGTATATTCGTGAGCTACAGTCTCGTATTCGAAATAGGCTAGAAGCCGGGCGTGGTGGCGCACGCTTGTCATCCCAGCATTTTGGAGGCTGAGACTGGAGGAGCCGGGTTCGAGGCCAGCCTCAGCTACCTAGTGAGGCCCTCCACAACTTAGTGAGACCCTGTTTCAAAATAAAGAATAAAAAAATAGGGCTGGGGGTGTAGCTTGGAGGTAGAATGCCCCTGAGTTCAATCCCCAGTACTGCAAACAAACAAACAAACAAACAAACAAACGAAATATGCTAAATACATGTATTAGAAATATACCACTGGTCCCTGTGTCAAAAAGACAACGGCTCCAAGAAAAGTTCATTCCCTAAGAACAGGAAATGTTAAGCAAAGGCAAAGGCAAGTCTCCTTGGCATGCTGTTCTGCCTGAAGACAGAGCCTCATAAAGGAGCCCAATTATGATGAATGTCCTTTCTCGAAGGCTGAGCAACCAGGGAAGATGCATTCAATCAGAGCAGCCTCGGAAAGAGGTTGGTAGGAGGCCCGGGCTTCCTGCGAGGCCTCGTTCATCTCTCTCCGAATGCTTTGACTTTCCCCTCAATTACCTACAGCCCTTCCCTTCCCCTTTCAGAAAACAATATACAAGTTTCCAGGTCCCGCTGAGGTTTTTTGGGGGGTATACATTTCTCTTTCAAATCATGGCCCCCGGCATGGCATAAATGTATAGACCTTTTCTCCTGTAAATTTTGTTTTATGTCGATTTAATATGAAGCCCAGACAAAGAACCTAAAAAAAGGTAGGGGGAAAGCTATATTTCCTCCTCCTACAGAGGCAGGGCGCGCAGGGAAACTGGAGGGTTGACGGGGAAGATTTCTCAGAGCTTTGGAATTTGGGAATTTTTAAAAAAATGCTGGTGTAGGAGGAAAATTGAGGGCAGAGAAGCAGTCTTTGATGAAAAGCTTTTGCTGTTACCGGCTGTTGGTATTTTAATGGGGATTTAAAAAATTACAAGGCGCTATACTATCCAAAATTTTAAAGCCAGACACCGGACAGAATTTTGAAGTCCTGTTTCCAAAAAAAAAAAACCAGTAAAATATTGGAAAATTGACAATGTTGAGTCCCAAGCCCTTTGATCTTGTGTTCTAATTGTGACATGTCATGGTTAAAACAGGGCAGGTGTGGTGAAGAATTTTCCTCCTAAGTTAGGTATGTATTCAGAAAGTTTTGGATGTGTGTGTGTGTGTGTGTGTGTGTGTGTGTGTGTGTGTGTTTGTGTTTGTAACTGGGGGGGGTGGACCCAGGGGCATTCTACCCCTGAGCTACACCCCCAGCCCTATTTTAGTCTTTTTATTTTGAAGCAGGGTCTTGCTAAGTTGCTGAGGGTCTCTGTAAGTTGCTGAGGCTGGCTTCGAACCCAGCAATCCCCCTGTCTAAGCCTCCCAAGTACTGGGATGACAGGCGTGCATCACCACACCTGACACAAATTTTGCATTTTGGAGCCATTCAGATTTTGTATTTTCGTATTAGGGACGCTCAGCCTATAATTAATTCCATCTGTCGACTATAATTCTGTTAAGGATCTTTATATCCTTCTGTTTTCGACAAATTTTGTGGTTCTACTATTTTTGGAAGAATGCAATCTTCAAATATGTAGGGAAGGGTGTTGGTGATTGAACCCAGGACTTTATACCTCCCAGGTGTGAACGCTCAGCTACAACCCCAGCCCTTGCAAGTTGTACTTAAAAAAGGGACATCCTGATTCCTTGACAGTGTATACCTCTTGGTGAAAATTGCATAAGTCGGTAACTATAAAATGGCATGTTCAACCAGGCTTGGTGGCACATACCTGTCATCCCAGGACTTGGGAGGCTGAGACAGGAGGATCGCAGGTTCAAGGCCAGCCTCAGAGACTTAGCAAAGAGACCCTCAGCCACTTAATGAGACCCTGTACTTTCTTCCCTCTCCCTTGCTGGCTAAAATTCTGCACTTGTCCCCAAAGGCCTTAATACTTTTTTTTTTTTTCCTGTTTCTACCACTTAGCAAACTAAGTGGAAGAAGCAGTTATAAGCCCTGCCTTGTATTGCACTGGGCTTGGGAAAGTCCTACCTGCTGTCTATCCCGTGGTAGACCATTGTCATGTTCACGCCGGCCCTGATGTTGTTATAAAATCTTAAACTGTCTCATGGACTGACTGCCTTAAAAGTGTTTGCTTTAATAAAAGCTGTCGCCCAACAAGGTGATTACGGCACCCAGGGAAACACAAGAAAGCAGAGGTGCCAGTGGGTAATAAAATAATCTGGGCTTTTATGGCCGCAGTTTGTCATGAACCAATTTACAACTTGAGACTTCTCGTCCGAATTCTTGCCTTAAGGTGTGAGACAGTTTCCAGTGACACCCGTCAGCTGTCTTTACCCCGTTAAAAGAAAATCAAAGCATAGAAGAGTCCCAATAAATACATTTATGTAACGTTAAAAGCAAATCAGAGCATCTAAGAGCCCAGATAAAACACTCACATTTATTTGCGTGGGTCCTGCAAATTGTATGCGTTTGCTTTTTACGTTTTTAATTGACTTAGCCCGAAATTACAGTGGACAGGTATCTTTCCATTTGTTTTGTTTCCATTTATTTTGTTTTATTATAGTTTAGTTCATTATTTTATATTACTATTTATCTTTAATAATTAATGTACAAATATTAATTATAACAGTAATTATTATTAATTATTAATTATTTATGGTCAATTATTAATACTTATTATTGTACTATTTCTTTTTAATAATAAATATATAAATATTTATTATAATATTAATGACTGATTATTAATTATTAAATCATTTATAATCATTAACTATTTATAATTAACTATTATTTGTAATTAATAATTGGTTATTAGTTATTAATATAGTCAATATATAAATATTAGTAGTAGTAGTAGTATTTTTGCAAAACAAACAAACAAAAACTAGGTCACAGAGACTCATGCAGCAAAATTGAGTCCCTGGTATTAATTAGTAGCACTGGGTAAATTATAGTGAACGCAGAAGTCATCCTAACGTGGCCAGTCGAACAGTGGAAAAGACAGTTTGATAACTTACTACCTCATAAGCAAACATAGAAAAGCAGGTGCAGAAGTTGGGCTACACCCCAGCCCTATTTTATTTTATTATTTATTTACTTTAGTTTATTATATTTATTTTATTATTTATTTTACTTATTTTGCTTTATTATTTTATTTTGTTATTTATATAGTTAACTTATGTTTTATTTTAGTACTTGATTTCATTATTTATCTAATTTATTTTGCTTTATTATTTTATTATTATTATTTTATTTTATTTTACTATTTACTTATTTTGTTTTATTTTATTTATTTTATTTTATTATTTTATTTTACTATTTTATTTTGTTTTGTTATTTATATATTTTGTTTTATTTATTTTAGTTTAGCTTATTTTATTTTACTATTTTATTATTTATTTTATTTTATTATTTTATTAATTTTAGTTTAGTTTATTATTTTATTTTACTATTTTATTCAT
>PVLC010048738.1:0-10664 GCA_004027655.1 Graphiurus murinus | reverse complement strand
GCGCACGCTTGTAATCCCAGCATTCGGGAGGCTGAGACCGGAGGATCCGGGTTCGAGGCCAGCCTCAGCTACCTAGTGAGGCACTCCGCAACTTAGTGAGACTCGGTTTCAAAATAAAGAATAAAAAATAGGGCTGGGGGTGTAGCTCGGAGGTAGAATGCCCCTGAGTTCAATCCCCAGTACCGCAAAAAAAATAAAAAAAAAATAAATAAAAGGTTGGGGATATAGCTCAGTGGTAAAGCACCTCTGGATTCAATCCCCAGTCTCACACACACACACACACACACACACACACACACACACACACACACACACACAGAGTTAATGCAAAGGTAATTGAGGTTAGGAGACCTTGAAGGCCAGACCCGGGTTTGGTCTCTGCTGCAGGGGGCCCTTGATTTCTGAGGCTCTGCATATTGCCCCCTGCAGGCTACCTGGGGTATACCAGCGGTCTCTCTCTGACCTGCATGCTGTTTTTCCTCATTTCGGTGAGTCTGAGAGGACATGGAAAGATGGGGAAAGAGTTTGGGACATTGGGACATAGCCTGCCCCATGACCTTGCTTCCCCACTCCCGCACCCCCAGGTCATCTATAAGAAGTTCCAGCTAGGCTGTGTAGCCAGTCACAACGAGACAGCAATGGAGAGTGAAGCCTCCCTGGGCCTCCCCGTCCAGGGGCTCAACAGCAGCTGTGAGGCCCAGATGTTCACAGTGGACTCACAGGTGGGTGTGCAGGAGTAGCAGCTCGTGCCACACTGAGACCCTCTGGTCGTGTCCATGCTGCATCCTGCTCAGGGTGGTGCCAGGTATTGGGCTCGAGCAGCTGCCATGTGTATGATATGGAGGGCAATGGCGGGGCCAGCGTGACAGGGAGGAGAGGATCCTTTAATCTCCTGTGGGTTCTGACCTGGTGTACTTGAACCATTCTCCCAGATGTCCTACACAGTACCCATTATGGCTTTTGCCTTCGTCTGCCACCCAGAGGTGCTGCCCATCTATACAGAGCTCTGCCGGTGAGTGACAGGCGCAGAGGGGCAGCCAGGGTGGGTCCCCATCGAGGCCCTGAGATAGCAATGTGTTGGTGGCTGTGTGGTGGCTTCTGGGTGATGACCTTACTGATTGAGGCTTAAGTAGTTTACTATTTTAAAGTCCAGTACAAGTGTGAATGAGTTGGGAGCAGAGATCAGATGGAGGGGGTGGTGGCCTGCATAGAGACGGAGATGGTCAGATGGACAGGGAGGGATGGGTGGATAAGACAGAAGAACAGCTGGATGTGGTGGTGCACACCTGTAATCCCAGTACTTGGGAAGCTGAGACAGGAGGATCACAGGTTTGAGACCAACTTCAGAAACTTAGCGAGACTCTCAGCAACCTAGAGAGACCTTGTTTTGAAATAAAAAGGGCTGGGGGAGTAGCTCAGAGGTAGAATGCCCCTGGGTTCAATCCCCAGTGCCACACAAAAAAGGTAAGAAATAAATAGGGCTTGGGGTATAGCTCAGTGGTACAGCAACCCTGGGTTCAAACCCCTAGTACCAAAAAAAAAAAAAAAAGACAGAAGGACAGCATGGGTGGTTCGATGGAAAGGAGAGGCAGTGAAGGTCAAATGTGGAGGAGAGGTAGAGATGGTCACATGGGGTGAGATATAGAGGGACAGAGAGGGGAGGTTTGGCTAATCTCCCAGGGGAGGCAGAGTGCATTCTAGCATGAACCAGCTAAGTGGCAGTCTGGGAGGAGGGGATTTGAGGATGGGGCTTAGCCCTTTTTAGGCCAGGATGAGTCGCCTAGGCATGACAGTTCCATGACCTGTGTACCTTAGGCCCTCCCAGCGCAGGATGCAGGCAGTGGCTAACGTGTCCATTGGGGCCATGTTCTGTATGTACGGGCTCACAGCGACCTTTGGATACCTCACCTTCTACAGTGAGTATGGCAGGGACCAGGCCGAGACTGGGCCAGGAGCCTCTGCACTCTTTCCCCCATGACCTTGGACCCATCAGTCTCCAAAGAGACGGCATGTAGCCCATGTGGATTTTCATCACCATGTATGTGGGCATAGGTTTCTGGGTCACTGGTCCTGGTATTCTGGTCACATCCTCCATCTTATGTCCCCTGTCCTGTGGCTCAGATAACGTGGAAGCGGAGATGTTACACAAGTACGACTCGAATGACCGGCTCATCCTCTGCGTTCGCCTGGCAGTGCTGCTCGCCGTGACCCTCACTGTGCCGGTTGTGCTGTTCCCTGTACGTGGGGGCCAGGGGACATGGCTGGCTGGCTAGAGGGCATAACATGGATGTTTGGATGGAGGGTGGAGGCAGGAGTAGATGGACAGGTGGAGGAGGTAGGGACAGACAGACAGGGAAGACAGAGTTGTGAGATGGACAAGAGAAGGCAAAACTAGATGGTCAGACAGAAGGGGGGACATGGATGGCAAGACAGAGTGGGTCAAGGGGACAGGAGTAGTCGGTTGGAGGGAGGAGGCACAGATAGATGGCTATACAGAAGAGGGAGGAAGGAATGGTCAGAGGGTAGAAGCCTAAATAGATGGCCAGAGCCAGGTGTGGTACATATTCCTGCAATTTCAGTACTTTGGGAGGCTTTAAGGAGGATCACAAGTTTGAGGCCAGCCTTAGCAACTTAGTGAGACCCTATTTCAAAATAAATTTAAAAAGGGCTAGGGGTATAGTTCAGAGGCAGAATACCCCTGGTATTCGATCCCTGGTACCAATAATAAAAGATAGACAGACAGATGAAACAGGATGGGCAGAGAAAAGATGGAGGCTGAAGTGGTGAGATGTAGGAAGGCTGAAGTTCCCACATGGAGAGGTGGGAATGATTTAATAGAGACGGGAGGCCAGGCATGGTGATACACGCCTGTAATCCCAGAACTTGGGAGGCTGAGACAGGAGGATCTCAGGTTTGAGGCTAGCCTTAGTAACTTAGTGAGGTCCTCAGTAACTTAGTGAAATCCTGTTTCAAAATGAAATAGTAAGATAGGGCCTGGGGCTGTAGCTCAGAGGTAAAATGCCCCTGGGTTCAATCCCCAGCAGTACACACACACACACACACACACACACACACACACACACACACATACACATGTACACACGCGCGCGCAAGCGAGTGCAAAAATAGAGGTGGGAGGTAGAGGTAATCAGGCGGAGAGAAGTAGGGATTTCAGACAGGGTGGAAGGACAGGTGATGGCTAGATGGAGCTGGCAGAGGTGGGCAGAGAGGCAGCAAGGACTGGAGACAGTGGTGAAAGTGCAGATTGATGATCAGACTGAAGGAAGAGGGTGGAGGCACACATGGAGGCTCAAAATGGAGCCACAGACAGGGAGCGGGAGGGGGAAATCTCAGACTAAAGGTGGAGTAAAGACATGATCCCTTGAGGCTTGACCCCCGTCCCGCCCTTTCTGCGCAACAGATCCGCCGGGCCCTGCAGCAGTTGCTCTTCCCAAGCAAGGCCTTCAGCTGGCTACGGCATGTGGCCATAGCCCTGATCTTGCTAGTTCTGGTCAACATCCTTGTCATCTACGTGCCAACCATCAGGGACATCTTTGGAGTTATTGGTCAGTATAACTCCATTCCTCTGCCCCGCCTAATATGGGCTTGGTGTCCAAACTTAGGTTGACTCCTGTCCCTCCTTGTTCTCCAGGGTCCACCTCGGCCCCCAGCCTCATCTTCATCCTTCCCAGCATCTTCTACCTCCGAATTGTACCCTCTGAGGTGGAGCCCCTCTTCTCTTGGCCCAAGATCCAGGTGAGCATCCAAGCCAGGGCTGGGGGAAGAGGCAGAGTTCCAGGATGGCTGGAAGTTGGAGGCATATTCTCAGGAGGGGTGGGTGTTGTGCAAGAATGAAGGTGATCGAGCCGGGCATGGTGGCGCACGCTTGTAATCCCAGCATTTGGCTGAGACTGGAGGATCCCAGTTCGAGGCCAGCCTCAGCTACCTAGTGAGGCCCTCCACAACTTAGTGAGACCCGGTTTCAAAATAAAGAATAAAAAATAGGGCTGGGGATATAGCTCGAAGGTAGAATGCCCCTGAGTTCAATCCCCAGTACTGCCAAAAAAAAAAAAAAATGAAGGTGATCATCTGGAGAAGGGATAGAGTAGACCACACCAACAGGGTCTGGTCTGGGAAGGTAGAGGGAGCATTCTAGAAGGGGCTGGTAGCCAGGCATGGTGGCACATGCCTCTAATATCAGTACTTGGGAAGCTGAGACTGGAGGATTACAGGTTTGAGGACAACCTCAGCTACTTAACAAGACTTTCAGCAACCTAGCCAAACCCTATTTCAACAAAACAAAACAAAAAAGCAGCCGGTAGTGCCTTTGGGTTCCGTCCCTAGTACTACAAACAAAACAAAACAAAACAAAAAACTAGAGGTGTGGGGGTGTAACCCAGAGGTAGAATGCCCCTGGATTCAATCTCTAGTACCACACACACACACACACACACACACACACACAAAGGAGGAGGAGGAAGAGGAATAGGAGGAGAAGAAGAAAGGGCTGATGGGCTGGGGTGTGGCTGGGTGTTGGAGCCCTTGCCTAGCACAGGTGCAAGTGCGAGGCCCTGGGTTTTATCCCCCACCTTGCAAAAAAAAAAAAAGGAGGGGCTGGCATAGAGCAAGCTTTCTCCAGATAGATGAAAGGAGCACTATTGGGAAGAGGTGGGAACATTTTGAAGATGGAGGACAAAGGAGAGTGCTCCCAAAGACTTCTGGGGAGATAGAAGTGAGATTCACAGGAAGGCGCTGGCTCTAAGGAAGGGAGCACAGAGAGGGGTGAGGAATCCCTGGGGCACTCTGGAAGGGGCTGTGGGCTTGGGGTGCATTTTCCAGGGAGCATGGATGAGGAGTCCCAGTCATCCCCACCTCTCTCCCTCTCACCTGCAGGCCATGTGTTTTGGCACCCTGGGAGTCCTCTTCATGGTCGTCAGCCTGAGTTTCATGTTCACCAACTGGGCCACGGGCCAGAGCAGCATGCTTGGACACTGACATGCCCTGCCATGCCCTGCTCGGTCCCCGTGCACACGTGTATGTGTGTGGAGGGAGTCAGGGCCGCTCTCCTGGGACCCTCCTGCCTGGGGTGTAGAGGCAGCTGGTCCCCATTAATGTGGCTGTCCAAGGTGAGGCACAGCAGAGTCTGTGGAGTGGTCCATTTCCCTCCCCGGGGATGCTGAGCTTGGATCCTGGCCTTACAAGGAGAGGGGAGGCCAGGTCCTTGTCCAGCCCAGTCTTCTCTGCCCCCCCCTCCCCACCCTTGAAGCTGTTTGTCAGGATTACCCTCTGGCTAAAGGGAGAGAATAAAGATGCTGAATTGCAACTTTGGCCTCAGACTTCTGATCTTTATCTTTCTTTTTTCTTTTTTGTTAAATGGGGATTGAACGCAGGGGCATTCTACCTCTGAGCTATATCCTCAGAACTTTTTTTTTTTTTTTTTTTTTTTTTTGCGGTACTGGGGATTGAACTCAGGGGCATTCTACCTCCGAGCTATACCCCCAGCCCTATTTTTTATTCTTTATTTGGAAACAGGGTCTCACTAAGTTGCGGAGTACCTCACTAGGTAGCTGAGGCTGGCCGCGAACCCGGATCCTCTGGTCTCAGCCTCCCGAATGCTGGGATTACAAGCGTGCGCCACAACACCCCGCATCCTCAGAACTTTTAAAATTATTTTTATAGCTGGGCATTGTGGCACATACCTGTAATCCCTGTTCTTGGGGCTGAGATAGGAGGATCTCAGGTTCGAGGACAGCCTCAGCAAGTAGTGAGACTCTCAAAGACCTAGAGAGACCCTATTTCCAAATAAGAAATAAAATTGTACTGAGGATGTAGCTCAAAGCTAGAATGCCTCTGGGTTCAATTCCCAGTACCACCCAAAACAAAGAATTATTTTTATTTTGAAACAGGACTCTCTAGGTTGTGGATGGTCTCACTAAGTTGCTGAGGCTGGCCACAAACCTGTGATCCTCCTGTCTCAGCCTCCCAAGTACTAGGATTACAGATGTGTGCCACCATACTTGGCACAAAGACTTCTTGGGAGTACCTGTCTAAGTGCAGGCAGAGGTAAACTGAGTCACTGAGTAGAACTGTGCCCACAATGGTATGTCCACGCCTTTCTCCACTCTGTCAGTGACATGGTATTTAGTCATTTTGCTCATTCACCCAGGGTTCCAGTCAGCATCCTCACTGCTGTGACCCAGAATACCTGCCAACTGCTGGGCGTGGTGGCGCACGCTTGTAATCCCAGCATTTGGGAGGCTGAGACCAGAGGATCTGGGTTCGAGGCCAGCCTCAGCTATCTAGTGAGGCACTCCGCAATTTAGTGAGACCTGGTTTCAAAATAAAGAATAAAAAATAGGGCTGGGGGTATAGCTCGGAGGTAGAAAGCCCCTGAGTTCAATCCCCAGTACCGCAAAAAAAAAAAAAAAAAAAAAAAAAAAGAATACCTGCCAACCACAACTTAAGAGGAAGGAAGATTGATTTGCTCACAGTTCCGGAGATTTCAGCCCATGTTAGATTTCAGCCCATGTTAGCTCCGGGGCAGCTGGTTCGTAGGGCATAATGGCAGGGAGCAGAGAGGAGGAGGAGAGAGCTTCTTATTAGCTCATGGGAGAAGAAAAGAGAGAGAGAGAGCATAAGGGTCAAAAGAAGCTGGGAGTGGCAGTGCACACCTATAATCACAGTACTTGAGAGGCTGAGACAGAAGGATTGCAGGTTCATGGCCAGCCTCAGGAACTTAGTGAGACCCTATTTCAAAATATCAAATAAAAGCTGGGTGTGGTGGAGCACGCTTGTAATCCTAGCACTTTGAAGGCTGTGACAGGAGGATCACAGGTTTGTGGCCAGCCTCAGCAACTTAGTGAGGCTTTCAGCAACTTAGTGAGACTCGGTTTCAAAAATAAAGAATAAAAAATAGGGCTGGGGGTGTAGCTTGGAGGTAGAACGCCCCTGAGTTCAATCCCCAGTACCACAAAATAAAATAAAATAAAGAATAAAATAGGAGTCGAGTGTGGTGGCGCATGCTTGTAATCCCAGCATTTGGGAGGCTGAGACTGAGGATCCGGGTTCAAGGCCAGCCTCAGCTACCTAATGAGGCACTCCACAACTTAGTGAGACCCTGATTCAAAATAAAGGATTAAAAAAATAGGGCTGGGGGTGTAGTTCGGAGGTAGAATACCCCTGGGCTCAATCCTCAGTACTGCAAAAATAAATAAATAATAAAAAGAGACTGGGGGTGTAGCTCAGAGGTAGATTGCCCCTGAGTTCAATCTCCAGTACCACAAAAAGAGTCAGGGAGAGCAGTAGACACACATGCTGTATTTGGTCACACCCCCAGAGCATGAGGTTCAGAGGTCACATGACATCCAAACTCTTAACACTTTTTCACTCATTCAACATCGGTTTGTTTTTTTTTTCTTTTGTGTGTGGTACTGGGGATTGAACTGGGGGCATTCTACCTCCAAGCTATATCCCCAACCCTATTTTTTGAAACAGAGTCTCACTAGGTTGCTCAGAGCCTCACTAAGTAGCTGAGAACCTATGATCCTCCTGTCTCAGCCTCCCAAGTACTGGGATTACATGCATGGGCCACCGCACCCAGCTTTTTTATTTTTAATTTTTGAAACAGGTTCCAAGCCGGGCGTGGTGGCGCAGGCTTGTAATCCCAGCATTCGGGAGGCTGAGACTGGAGGATCCGGGTTCTCGGCCGGCCTCAGCTACCTAGTGAGGCACTCCGCAACTTAGTGAGACTCGGTTTCAAAATAAAGAATAAAAAATAGGGCTGGGAGTGTAGCTCGGAGGTAGAATGCCCCTGAGTTCAATCTCCAGCACTGCAAATAAATAAATAAATAAATAAAAAATAAAGAATAAAAATAGGGCTGGGGGTATAGCTCGGGGGTAGAATGCCCCCTGAGTTCAATCCCCAGTACCGCAAAAAAAAAAAAAAAAAAAAAGAAACAGGTTCCCACTAAATTGCAGAAACCCTCACTAAGTTGCTGAGGTTGGCTGAGAACCTATGATCCTCTTGTCTCAGTCCAAGTGCTGCAATACAGGTGTATGCCAACACACCAGGTACTCAACATCTATTTTTCTTTTCTTTTTTTGGGGGGGGTACTGGGGATTGAACTCAGAGGCATTCTACCTCAGAGCTACACCCCAGCCCTATTTTTTAATCCTTTATTTTGAAACAGGGTCTCACTAAGTTGCGGAGTGCCTCAGTAGGTAGCTGAGGCTGGCCGCGAACCCAGATCCTCCGGTCTCAGCCTCCCAAATGCTGGAATTACAAGCTTGCGCCACCATGCCTGGCCTTCAACATCTATTGAAAGCCTATTTTGTGCCAGGTTGGAGAAGAGCAAAGAATTAAGCAGGCAATGATGTTCCAACACAAGAGATGGGAAAACTGACCCCCAGGCCAAATTCAGCCTGCAGCCTATTATTGTATGGTCCCTGAACTAGGAATGTTTTTCATATTTCGTTCTTTTTGTGTGTGTGTGTGGTACTGGGGATTGAACTCAGGGGCATTCCACCTCCGAGGTACACCCCCAGCCCTATTTTTTATTCTTTATTTTGAAACAAGGTTCACTAAGTTGCAGAGTGCTTCACTAGGTAGCTGAGGCTGGCTGCGAACCCGGATCCTCTGATCTCAGCCTCCCAAATGCTGAGATTACAAGGATGCATCACCACACCCGGCTTTTTTTCATATTTTTTTTTTTTTTTGCGGTACTGGGGATTGAACTCAGAGGCATTCTACCTCCGAGTTATACCCCCAGCCCTATTTTTTATTCTTTATTTTGAAACCGGGTCTCACTAAGTTGCGGAGTGCCTCACTTAGGTAGCTGAGGCTGGCTGCGAACCCGGATCCTCCGGTCTCAGCCTCCCAAATGCTGGGATTACAAGCGTGCGCCACCACGCCCGGCTTCATATTTCTAAGTGATTGGATAAAAAGAATATTTTGTGACACTTGGCAATTATCTGAAACTCATCTTTCAGTGTTGGTAAATTTTTATTGGAATAGTTCAGTTCAGTCATTTGCACATGGTTAATGGCTTTCTATATGGAGCTGAACAAAGCAATGTGGATTCCATGGCCCACAGAGCTTGTTCTCTATACCCTTTTGGCTCTTTTCAAAAAACAGTTGACTGACCCTTGATCTTGCAAAAAAAGGATAATTTCTTTTTTATTTTTTGTACTACGGATTGAACCCAGGGGCCTCTGAGCTGTATCTCCAGCCTATTTTTTCTTTTCTTTTGTTGAAACAGGGTCTAAGTTTCGGAGGGCCTCACTAAGTAGCTGAGGCTGGCCATGAACCTGTGATTCTCCTGTCTCACCCTCCCAAGTACTGGGATTACAGCAGTGTGCCACCATACCCTGCTGATAATTTATTTCTTCCTTCCTTTCCTTCCTTCCTTCATTCCCTCCTTCCCTCCTTCTTTCTTTCCTTCTTTCCTTCCTTTCTTTCTTTCCCCTGAGGTACTGGAGATTGAACCCAGAGGCATTCTACCTTTTAGCTACACCCCCAGCCCTATTTTATTTTTTATTTTGAAATGAGGTCTCACTAAGTTGTTGAGGGCCTCGCTAAGTTGCTAAGGCTAGCCATGAACCTGCCATCCTCCTGTCTCAGCCTCGCAAGTACTGGGAGTTCAAGCATGCACCACCATGCCTGGCTACACATAACATTTTTTTTTTTTTTTTTTGCGGTACTAGGGATTGAACTCAGGGGCATTCTACCTCCGAGCTGCACCCCAGCCCTATTTTTTATTCTTTATTTTGAAACCGAGTCTCACCAAGTTTCAGAGTGCCTCACTAGGTAGCTGAGGCTAGCCTCGAACCCGGATCCTCCGGTCTCGGCCTCCCGAATGCTGGGATTACAAGCGTGCGCCACCACGCCCGGCTCACATAACATTTTTTATAATAATTCTTATCCCCTTTTTTTCACCCTGCTTAGCCAATAGTCTTCTTTTCCCACTAAAAGCAGGTGCAGGCCTGAAAGTTATCTCTGCTGTGTAAGGCTTTTCTGTTGGCCTTCTTTATTTATCCTCGGACAGAGAGGTCTGACATCACTGACCAAAATGTGTTACTTGGTTAGCAAAGTCGGGGGCTTCATGGTAGAAGCCCAATTTGTTCTGTTTTATTTTTACTCTTTTTTTTTTTTTTTTTTCTGCGATACTGGGGATTGAACTCAGGGGTGGTCCACCTCTGAGCTATACCCTCAGCCCTATTTTTTTATTCTTTATTTTGAAACCGGGTCTCACTAAGTTGTGGAGTGCCTCACTAGGTAGCTGAGGCTGGCCTCGAACCCGGATCCTCCTGTCTCAGTCTTCCAAGTACTGGGATTACAAGTGTGTGCCACCACGCCTTGCTTTTATTTTTACTCTTAAAGTTTAAAGCCCGTATTAACCACCTGTGCCCACCACGCCCAGCTACAAAAAAATTTTTTTAATTAAAAAAAAATAAATTTCTTTCTTTTTTTTTTTTTTTTTTGCAGTACTGGGTATTGAATCCAGGGGCATTCTACCCCTGAGTTACACCCTCAGTCCTATTTATTTTGAAACAGGGTCTCACTAAGTTGTAGAGGGCCTCACTTAGTAGCTGAGGCTGGCCGCAAACCTGGATCCTCCTGTCTTAGCCTCCCAAGTACTGGGATTACAAACGTGCACCACCACGCC
>PVLC010048737.1:0-10661 GCA_004027655.1 Graphiurus murinus | reverse complement strand
TGCTTTGGGCCTTCGGTGAGGCAGACGTCATGGCAGAGCACAGGGTCTGGGAGCCCGAGGGGACGCCCCGGTGACCTAACTTCCATGAGCTCCCTGCATCCCAAGTGTTCTGCCGCTTCCAGCAGCACCCTCAAGGACTGAGCCTCAACTCTGCAGGACTCTCCAAATCCAAACTCTGGTGCACTCCACCCCCCCGCAGCTGACGGCTTCTGCTGCGTGGCTGCGGCCCCAGAGCCACCGCTGGAGACGGTCCAGCCCCCGAGGAGCGAGTCCATTCAAGGTCTGGGCTTGCAGTCCGAGGCGATAAGGTCGGAGGGCAGACTTTCTTGGGGTGCACCTGGCTTTGAGGACACTGAGCATTGTAGCATTTGGTTTGAACCCACTGTCTTGCTCAGAAACTGGGAGATTGAAGGGTTTTCATGGTGGTGATGTGGCTGATACAGATGGTTTTTATTTTTATTTTTTTTTTGCGGTACTGGGGATTGAACTCAGGGGCATTCTACCTCCGAGCTACACCCCCAGCCCTATTTTTTATTCTTTATTTTGAAACCGAGTCTCACTAAGTTGTGGAGTGCCTCACTAAGTAACTGAGGCTGGCCGCGAACCCGGATCCTCCGGTCTCAGCCTTCTGAATGCTGGGATTACAAGCGTGCGCCACCACGCCCGGCTTTACAGATGGTTTTTGTAGTAGTGATAGAAGCAGACGGAGGTACTATGGATCCAGAAAGCTGGATCTGCCTGGCAACACTCCCATCCTCACAGAGGGAGGTATGCAGCTAGGCAGCGTTCTTCCCGATAATCCTGCAACACGGTGTTATTCTTATCCCAGTTTGCACTCAAGGAACCAAGGCTCAGAAAGGTCCCTTGCTTGCCCCAGTCGCACAGCCGGTGGCGGTGGTCCGTCTGTGGGGCGAGACGGACCTGAGCAAACTGTTTCTCCTACACCCAGCTCAGCCCGGCCGACACAGGGCCAGAGGCTGCTGTGTCTGCCCTTGTCTCTTCAAGCAAACTTCCCTAGGAAGAACACAGCCAGGCCCACAACTCAGAAGAAAGTCGGGACCAAGGCTGGAGTCCGTACCCCGTGGCCTCTGAGAGCAGAGTGGGCAGCTGGAGAGCTCTCCTCTCGGACCACGGCAGACCCGGAGGCCGGCTGGACGCTCCTTCCCCAGCGCCCGTGCCCTGCAGGACGCCAGCAGGGAGGAGGCAGACAGATCCCGGAGGAGTCTGGGAAACAAGACTGCCGTTGTTTCCCCTCGGGCTCTGCCCAGGAAAAACAACAGGTCTTCCTGCTCTGGGGCCTTCATCGATTTGGATATTCTACATGGTTTCCCCTCCACACACAGGATGCTGGGCCTTTTGTCCATTTACTGAGGAGACAGTCCCGGAACAACTGGCACGCCAGCAGCACCACACCACAGCAGCAGGAGCCTGCTTGCCACCAAGGGCTGACTCCCAGAACCCCCAACCCCTGGGATCCTGGTGACCCCGGGACCTCTGACCCTTAGGATCCCTATGACCCCAGTACTCCCTGACCCCTAAATCCTTCAATACCCCAGTATCCCCCAACCTACAGAATCCTCAGGACCTCCAGGAACCCCTGACCTCAGGGTAGCTGTGCCCCCAGTATGCCCTGATTCCCAAAATTCTCATAACCCCAAGGTCCCCCTACCCCTGGAATCTTCACTACCACCAAGGTCCTTGGGATCCCAGGATCCCCCGACCCGTGTCCTCCAGCCTCCAGGATCCCCTGGCCCCAGGTTTCTGACAACCCCAGAGATCCCCTGCCCCCTGGGGTGTTGGCCTGCCAGGTCTCTGGCTCCCGCCTGCCTCTAGCGCTCTGCTCCGTCTCCATCCCCTGCTCCCTTGTCCTCTCCTCACTCCCTCTCTGTTCACACACAACCTCCCTGGGGTCCCAAAAGTCCTCTCCAAACTCCTCCTGTCACCAACAAGCAGCGAGGTCTGCAGCCAGAGCCACTCCCTTCTCCGTCCACCTTTGCCTGCTCCTCTGACCCGCCGTTTGGAAGGGTGCTTGGCTGGTGAGTCAGGTTCAAGGCCGCCCTCCTGGGCCTGGCTGAGGGGCTCTGCACCAGCTGGGTGTGGGCACCTGCCACCTGCCTGCAGCCAGCATGCCCCTCATGAAGCAGGGGCCCCTGGACCCTTGTGTAAATGGAGGCCGCACACTTTTCTAGCTTTTTATTTTTATTTTCTAGGTACTGGGGATTAAGCACAGGGGCATCCTATCTCTGAGCTGCACCCCCAGCCCTTTTTTATTTTTTATTTTGAAACAGGGTTCTGCAAATTTGCTGAGGGCCTCGCTAAGTTGCTGAGGCTGGCCTCGAATCTGCGATCCTCCTGTCTCAGTCTCCCAAGTACTGGGATCACAGGCGTGTACCACTACACCTGACAACTTTCCTAGCTTTAATCTGAGCCTTGAGAGGTCTGGGCCCAAGCCTCTAGAAGAACCTTGGGCTTCTTCCACAAGGTTCTCACGGAAAACCCAGGCCACAGTCCTCTCTCTACCCATTCACCCTTGCTGGGCATCGGGTCAGAGAGGCTGTCCTTGCTTCCTGAGAAATCAGTTGGCATTGGGGCGGAGCACCGGGCTTCCGTCTTCTGCGTCTGACGTTCTTCTTGTTAATGTACAGTGCCTCGGTGTCCTGTGACACGTGGCTTAAAGGCCATCCTGTCTTCTCTCCATCCCCAAACCCACTGTAATGGCCCCAAAGCCATCAGGTCCTGGCCCTGCACCTATGGGTGCTGCCTCAGAGAGGCGTCTGGGAGGGTAAATATCCCGCAGGCTCCTTCCCCTCTCGAGAAAAGTCCAGATGCCCAGCTCGGTACAGCACCCTCTCCCCGTGTCACCTGCACCGTGCCCTGGTCCTCCTGGTCACCCCCTCGCTCCATATGGGGCTGTGGCCGTGCTGAGGACTAAGGGCCAGATGTTGGGGGGTCACAGTTGCTCTTGTCGACCTTGCACCCTGTGAGGCAGTGGTCACCAGAGGCCAGAGCCCCCAGCACCCCAGCTTGTCCCCCCCATGTGAGGGAAGCGTGCCTCTGACAGATGACCGGCAGGCGCGCTGACCAAACCCTCCAGCACTGGACGTCGGGCCCGCCCTGGGCGCCCCGCTGCCCCCCTCCCTGTTGAATGGTGGGCCTCCTTGAACCCCAGAGGAGTGGAACTGGTGAGCTGAGAGCGCCCTTGGCCTTTGGCTGACCAGGCGCCCCAGCCCTCCTGAGCCTGCATTCGGTACTCTGCCACCAGATGGGGGAGTTTGGAGCGGGATGATCTGCGGTCTGCCTGCCACATCTGCGGCCACAGACGCCCACAGGGAGGAGGCCCCCTGATCTGCTCTTAGCCTGCAGAAGGCCTCACGTCCGGTGCACCCAGGTCAGGAGCCAAGGCGCCGGTGCCGCCCCCAAGCTCCAGCCTCCCCTCCCCCAGTGTGAGACGCCCCCTGCTCCTCCCGAACCGAACCTAGGAGGCCACTGGTCTGCGGCTCACACACATCACACACGTGCCCGGCAGGCCCGGCGGGCAGCCACGCTCTGCCGGCGTTCCCCGCCACACACGGCTGCAGCGCATTCTTTGGGATCATGTGGGCTCTTTCTAAACGGCACCCGGCTTTGCTTAAGAAGTCAGTCTTGGGTTCGCTGGGGTGGTGGAAGGCGCTGTTTTCATCCTGTGCTACCAGAAATGGGAATGTGCTGGAAGTAAAACAACCTGAAATAACAGAAGAGCTGGGCGTGCGCTCGGGGGCTTGGCAGAAACAGCTGCAGCTCGGGGGGGAGCTGGGGAGGCAGTCAGTCGCAGGGGTCAGAGGGGCCCTTCGGGGCTACTGCCTCGAGACCAAGGGGCTGATTAGGTGGCTGGACTCCCACCCCACCCTGACATCTTGAAAGCCGGGACGGTTGTGAACTTCCTCACATAGGATGGGGGAAGTCGGCCCCTTCCCTGTAGCAGTCCACGCTCGCGGAAGGGCTGGAAGACAGTGCTGTGAAGGAGCGCGCAGAACCCTGCAGGCCCCTCCTCGCCTGCGTCCTCTCGGGGGTCCTGGGTCCCGTGGACAGAGGACAGGCCGAGATCTGACTGCTTCAGGATCTCCATGGCGGGGGCTGGGGTCGGGTGGAGTTGTGCGCTTCAGTGAGTCCTGAGGGATCAAAGTGCCCCATAAACAGACCCCGGCGCTCACGGAGACGCCCTCGGCTTATCTTGGGAAACCGTCCAATGCACAATAAAACAGAGGCTTCTGGCAGATGAGCCTTGTCATGCAGCCTGGTGAACAGGACCCGCCGCAGACCACCAGGCTCTGCCCCGCAGCGGTCCCTAGCCAAGGGGCACGCTTCAGAGGGGACACGGGCTTCGTTCTCTGGAAGTGGACGCAGGTGACCACCAGGCTGGGGAACCAGGACTGTGTGAGCCATCTGTGTCCACATCCCTCCAGGCGAGCTTGCTTGCTGGCCAGCTCAGGGTCAGGATGCCCAGCTCTCTGTCCACCTCCCCAGCGTCCAGCAAAAGCCCCCGGAGCAGAAAACAGAGCATTGGTGTGGTCTACAGACATGTGCAAACACCCATCATGTCCACACCCCGCTGAGTCCTCTGCAGCACAGGGACTAAGTGGCCGTGGGTCCCCAGAGCCGGCCCCGGGCTGGTCCTACAGTGTGAGAGCAGAGCAGAGTCGGCTGGGGCCCCCACGGAGGCGGGGCGGGGCTCGGGGGGAGCCCCAGTCAGTGTGGTTCGAGTCAGAAGCTCAGACTATGGATTCTGGTAGCCGAGAGGTGCTCGGGATTCCGGCGTGGACAGCTTCAGGATGGCCCTCCAGGAGTAGGTCTGGAATCCATCAGAGGATCTATAACTCTGCCTGTCCGGCAGGCCCTCGGCCACGCCACGCCCTCCCCAAAGCCACGAGAGGAACAGGAGCTCCCCGACCCAGGACAGTCTGACCGGCATGCAGGCTGGCCTCGCTGCCTCCGCCGGGTCCTGACGCCCTTCCCGGCCTGACACCTGGATGTGGAGCTGTGACCCCGGGGACCACAGCAAGCCCGGGTCAGCTCTGCAGATGCCACCCCGAAGTGCAAGGGGCCTTCCATCTCGCCACGCCTCACGTGGGTGACCCTACAGTGAGGTCCACTCAGCAAGCAGGGCCGCAGGCCCCAGGGGAGGGGCTGAGGGCGCCGGGCCTGGCTGGGGCTGACCAAGGAGCCCTGGAGGGCAGCGGGCCAGAGGCCTGGCCCATCTCCTTCTTCTCAATTCCCTGGGTCAGTGGGCACCCGGCAGGTTCTCCTCTGCACCCGGCAGGCCTCATTGGACAGCACTGCCCCGGGGGCCACCTGCCCCGGGCACCCCAGGGCCCTCTGCTTCCTGAGGAGCACCTGTCCTGCCAGCAGAGGAGAGGGGGCGTCTCCTTGTGCACCTCGACTTCCCTGTGATCTGCGGTCAGGGCCGTCCCACGCCCTGTCCATGCCCCCCTTCCTCCTCCAGCCTTTTGGGTCCAGCCGGTGTCCTAGCGTCTGCACAGCCTCCATCTCCTCTTGGCCCCAACTCTGCTCCTCCACAGCCTGCTGAGTCAGCCCCTGGCCCCCACGTCCTAGCCCTGTATCCCCCCACCCCCACTCCCTCCCATGCTCCCGTCCTCCCCGTGGCCAGAGGCCATGGAACTGTCCAGCCCGCGGCCCTGCCTCGTCCCAGTCCTCCCTGCAGCCCGCTCTCAGCTCCAGCACTCCGGCTCCAGGTGTCTGACACCCAGCCGTGGCCTCGGCCTGCAGTGCCTACCTTGGGCCCTGTGGCCTTCCTGGCAGCTCACCAGGCTGCCATCCTGGTGGCTTCATGGAGAGTGGACCCCCCTACAAGACTCCCCAGGCAGGCAGGAGGGCAGGAGGGCACATCCCCGGCCGCAGGCTCCCCCCGCCCTGCCTTCCCCGGAGAAGTCCCTTTTCCTCTGACTCCGCCGAAGCGCCTGCCAGCGAGCAGGAGGATAGAAGATGCAGTCTCATGGCTGCCACACAGCTGTCACCTGCTTCGGGGACCTCAGACCCACGAGAGGCCTCTGCCCTGGCGCCTCCCACCGGCCGGCCCACCTTGTCTACCCACAGCCGGCCGGCAACCTCACCCAGACAAGTGGCCCTAGAATCTGCCATTTCTCCAAGAGACCCTGCCCTTCCTTTGCACGAGCGTGTCTAGAATCCAAGAGGGGGGCCCTGGGCGTGCCGCAGGGGTGTCGCTGCTGCCGGGCCCCTCAGCAGAGGGGGCACACACGTGTACACTGCCCATGCACACACGTGTATGCTGCCCATGTACACGTCCAGCCAGAATCCTTCCCCTGACATCCGTCCCATGTGAAGCTCACTGGGGCCGGTGCTGGTGCCTGTCCTGTACTCAGCACCCAGCACCTTGGGGGTCTTGCCTCCTCTTGCCTATCTGCGCCCCCTTCCCCAAGGTAAGGTGCCACTCCTCTGTCCACCTCCCCTTAAGCGCCAGCTTCGCCGGGGTCACCCACCGGCAGAGAGGTGCAGTGTTGACCCAGGTAGCCGTGAGGAGCCTCGTCGCCCGTCTTGGCGACGTCTCGGCTACTTCCTCCTTGTCTCTGATGCAGCCTAAGCCACGTCCAGGGCCACCCAGACTGGCTCCCCGACTCAGTGTCGCAACGGGTGCTCCTGGTCACAGCTTCATTCCATCTGGGATCTCCAAGCATCTCGATTGGGTTTCTGGGTTTTTACTCATTTGTATAGTGTGTGTGTGTGTGTGTGTGTGTGTGTGTGTGTGTGTGTGTGTGTGTGTGTTGCTGGGGATTGAGCCCAAGGGCATTCTATCTCTCAGCTACAGCCCCAGCCCTTTGAGTTTTTTATTATGAAACAAGAGCTCCCTAAGTTGCTAAGGCCGGCCTCAAACCTGTGATCCTCCTGTCTCAGCCTCCCAAGTACTAGGATTACAGGCATGTACCACCACACCTGGCCTAATTTTTATACTTTAGAGTCCCTCTGGGTTTAATAAACAGGTGGAGACCTGAACCCCCTGCCCCAGGACCCTCCCACTTTCCCCGTGCCTATCTTTTGCAATGGCCCCCTCTCCTTGCCCCCAGGCCCTGGTAGCCAGTGGTCTGGTTTTCAACTTTAGTTTCCCTGTTCCAGAACAGCCTGTGGATGGAATCACCCAGGCTGTGGTATTTGTTCAGGGTCTGGCTTCTTTCACTCAGCAGCCGGGCGTCAAGATTCCTCTGAGCTGTCTTGGGGCTCACTGGCTAACATTCCTCGGTACGGAGCAGAGCGGAGTGGATCTGCTGCAGCTCGCTTATCTGCACGCCTGTTGAGGGTTGTCTGTGACTTTCTGGATCGGGTGCTCCCGAAGAAAGCTGCTGTATATGTTCATTTGCAAGGTTTTCCATGAACGTAAAATCCTGGTTAGGAAACACCAATGGGGGTGCCGTTGCGGGCCAAACGGTAAGAGTGGGCTTGGTTTTGTAAGAAGCCCCCAAGGGGCAGCACCATCTACACCCCCCCCCTCCCCACAGAGAACAAGAGCTCCTGGTGCCCCCAGTCCACGCAGCATTTGCTGCTGCCTGTCTCGAGCATTTGTGGCCATCTCGAGCATTTGCCTAGAAACAGTGGGCGTGAGCCGGGGTCTGGGGAGGCCCAGCGCCCCCTCCGCATCTGGGCTGGAGAGATGGAGCACAGATGCTCGCTCCCGTGGGCCGAGGCGACCTGGAAACCATTCATTAGACAGCAGATGGGCACAGGGCCTGCGGTGAGCGGGCTGCAGGCAGCTCGTTTTATGTCTTGCTGACAGTCCAAACGACTCTAGGTGACACAGCCGGGGGCAGCCAGCAGCCACAGCTTTGCGCACGCCCAAGGCTGTGCTCGTGAGACCCGACCAGCAGCGCCTCGTGCTTCTTTTTCTTTCCTTCTTTCTTTTTTTTGGCACTGGGGATTGAACCCAGGGGTGTTCTACTTTCAAGCTACACCCCCAGTCCTATTTTTGTTTTTGTTTCATTTTGAAACAGAGTCTCACTAGGTTGCTGAAAGTCCTGCTAAGTTGCTGAAGCTGGTCTTGAACCTACAACCCTCTTGTTTCAGCCTCCCGAGTCCTGGGGTGACAGGCATGCACCACCACATCGCATGCTTCTAAATACAAAATAGCTCCAGGGGGCAGAGAACAACTTGCCTTTGGGGAACCGTTTCTGATTAGGGTTTGTTAGGGTAACAGGTGCTGATGAGGTGACCGAGAAGTCAGGTCCCTCAGAACTACCATTCCTGCGGCCATTGGCACTCCTGGGGCACGTGATGCAGGGAGGGGACGCTGAGAGTTTCTGGGGTCCCCTCTTGGTCTTTGCATCCTAGAATGACTCTCAGAGGCAAGACAGGCAGGCGGTGGTTGGGACACAGCCCAGAGCTCTTGACTTGGGATCAGCGCGGTCTTTCAACAGGTGACAGTCACGAGTTTTCTTTGCTGCCCCCAACGTCTCCCAGGCCCCAGGTGGGGAAGGACACATCCTAGTTGGCTTTGGCTTCTTTCCATTTTTGCTGACTTCGAGAAGGACCTAGGAAGCGTGGCCAGAGGGCAGGAGGGAGGGGAGGGGAGCAGCCCGGACCAGCGCCGCTGGCTCTGATGTCCACGGTGAGACTCAGACTCCCAGAAGGTCGAGACGAAGGGGCCTGAGAGTCTGGATGAGAACCATGAAGACCAGGGCCTGCCCTGGGAGCCCTCCCCAACCCTGCACCCCGGGTCCTCCCGAGCCTGGTGCCTCTGCATCCCAGGTGGCAGGCAAGGGCACAGCCCCGCTGGGCTGCAACCAGAAGCACAGGGCACTAAGGGGTCCTCAGGGGAGTCCACAGGCAGAGAAGGTGACAGAGCAATGTCACCAAAGGCCGGATAGGAGAGTCCCGAGACAACTAAGGCCATGCAGGTCTGACACGAGAAGTCACACAAGCACACACTCTGCGTTGGGGTGCACCACGGCGTGGGTGGCGTGCGTGGTGGGCAGAGCCAGTGCACTTCAGAGAAACCCCATTGAGGGGACCCCTCCCCCGCCACCCTCGACACCCGAAGTCTGCATCCTGCGACGTCCAGGGAGGACCTGCGCCCCACACTGCTCTCAAGTGCCCGTCTAAATGCTCCTGTGATTTGCAGGGCCTGACGGTGGCTGAGAAGACTGCGTGCGGGGGACCAGCGAGGACACACTGGGCACACCAGCTACGACCGGGATTTCAAGGTAGGCTGTGGCGTGCTCTCCTCTTTGGGGCTGGGTTGTGCAGCCTCGGGGCATGGGTGGGTTAGGACTGACCTCAGTGCACAGAGATACGCGGTGAGCAGCCTGCTGGGTCAGGGCCGGGTTAGTCAGTGCTAGGTTAGGGGGTGTTAGTGCACTAGTTAGCACCATGCTAGGTCAGCATGCGGGTTGGTTCCTGCTGTGTTGATTGGGTTAGCATTGTGTTCATGCTGGTGTTGGGTTAGTCAGTGCCATGTTGGTTGGTGTTGGTATACTGGTTAGCAGCGTGCCATGTCAGTGCATGGGTTAGTCAGTGCTCTGTTGATTGGCGTTGGTGCACTGGTTAGCATCATGCTATGTCAATACATGGGTTAGTCAGTTCTATATTGATTGGCGTTGGTGCACTGGTTAGCATCGCACGGGTGCTGGTGTGTGGATTAGTCAGCACCATGTTGGTTGGCATTGGTGCACTGGTTAGCACGGGCTGTGTTGGCATGTGGGTTGGTTAGCGTTGCACTGACATTGTCTCACGGTGCCAGTGTTGGGACGTGGGTCAGTACTGAACTGACGCTGGTGCACAGCGTGGGGTCCAGACGATGAGATCTGACTCGGCGGAGGGTGGCTCTCGGAATGGGCCACAAAGCTGCAGTCAGCCGGGTTCAAGGTGTCGGCTGGTTCTGTCCATATAACTGCATCTGAAGGCGGCTCGGATGTGGCTTGCCTGGTGGACGGTGGTCTACTGCGGGCCCGTGTCCACATCCTCACTGCACTCCAGGCAGAAAGCAGGGTTCAGGCAAAAGCAATGCACGCCAGGTGTGGTGGCGCACACTTGTGGTCCCAGTACTTGGGAGGCTGAGACCGGAGGATCCAGGTTCGCCGCCAGCCTCAGCTACTTAGTGAGGCACTCCGCAACTTAGTGAGACCCTGTTTCAAAATAAAGAATAAAAATAGGGCTGGGGGTATAGCTCAGAGGTAGAATGTCCCCGAGTTCAATCCTCAGTACCGCAAAAAAAAAAGTGGGTGTCAGGGATGGGCAGCGCCAGGGATCCGGGCTGTGTGCGGACCTAGCAGAGACACCCGTGGAGCCATGGAGGCGTGTGCTCAGTGCGTGAGGGCGGCTTGCAGAGAGGTAGCCAACCCTCAGCCGGCCCCTGAGGATGCTGTGGGACGGTCTGCAGCTCGTGCACTGTGGGGGGGGGGGGACGTGCACCAGAGCACGCCACGTACAGCCCCGTTCTGCTGCTCTGCCTAATGTGGACACGGAGGCCCTTGTCTGGGGGCTCAGCGGCTGTGGTCCGCAGGGTGTGGCAGACCTGAGGAAGAACCTGGACACTCACAAGCGTGCGTCGCCCCCGGCAACCTCAGATCCTCCCAGGGCTGGGCGCAGCCATTCCTGCTTCTGTACCACGCCAGCCGGGGGAAGGGGCTTTCTGGGCTTGTTCTGATGACAGTGTACAAAAG
>PVLC010048736.1:0-10672 GCA_004027655.1 Graphiurus murinus | reverse complement strand
ATGCTGCAGCTTGTTATTATCCTAAAGAATGCAACCATTGTTTTCCTGCAAAGGCAGAAGAGCCCCTTTCTGTGTTTCCATGGAGACGACACCAGGCTTTAGTCCTGGTTACTCAGAGATGACTTGATGTGACCATAGTGGGTCAGGAACCTTCAACTATCACAGTTGGGGGAGGGCGATGCCCTTACAAATCACAAATCTTCATAGTCAAATAGTGGGGGACTAACTTTCAATATAAAGAAAACATTTATGGAGCACCAACTGTATTCAAGCATTGTGCTAACTTCTGGGGACTAAAAGATAATTGAAACATGGCTTCTGCTCTTCGGGGGTGTGTGAATCTAGGAAAAGGAGTATCTGTAAAATGAAGCCAGAGCACGTATTTGTGCAAGTTTCAGATTGTATTTGTTACCAGACTTGGGCCAATGTCATTGTAGGTGAATGACCTGCAGAGCTGATTTGCAGCAAAGCCTGGGAGAAGCCTTCACTGGCAGGAGCCCCGCCCACAGCACTTCCCTTGTTGCCTGCCCCCCTTCCTTCCTGGATTCTTCCTATCCCATAGACACCGGTCCCACGTGGAAGAGCACTTGCTCTACTTTACACCAACTGGAGGCAGCAGAAAATAGCCTTGACTTTAAGAACATGTCTTTTATTTTATTTATTTATTTATTTATTTATTTATTTATTTATTTATTTATTTATTTATTTGTGGTACTGGTGATTGAACTCAGGAGCATTCTACCTCCGAAATACACCCCCAGCCCTATTTTTTATTCTTTATTTTGAAACAGAGTCTCACTAAGTTGTGGAGTGCCTCACTAGGTAGCTGAGGCTGGCTGTGAACCTAGATCCTCCGGGCTCAGCCTCCCAAATGCTGGGATTACAAGCGTGCGCCACCACACCTGGCTGAGAACATGTCTTTTATTTTTTTATTTTATTTTATTTTTTTGCAGTACTGGGGATTGAACTCAAGGGCATTCTACCTCTGAGCTATACCCCTAGCCTTATTTTTTTTTTATTCCTTATTTTGAAACAGGGTCTCACTAAGTTGCAGAGTGCCTTACTAGGTAGCTGAGGCTGGCTGCAAACCCAGATCCTCTGGTCTCAGCCTCCCAAATGCTGGGATTACAGGCGTGCGCCACCACACCCGGTTCAGAACATGTTTTTTAATTCATCAGATCTAAGATCTTTTCTGTGCTTGCCTCTAAGATGGAAAAAATACAACCAATTATAATTGTAATATTCCATCTTACAATATGATACATCTTTATATCAGGGATGTTAAAATGGGAAAATAAATGTACATCTTAGAATTAATGAAATATGATCACTATTAGAGTAAATCTTTGAATAACCACCAACTGAAATGAACTCAATGGGAACTTTAGTGGCAATAACAATAATTCATATGAATGTAGACAGCCCTGACTTAGGACGATTTGAGATTTTTCAACTTCACAATGATGTGAAAGAACTATGTATTCAGTAGAAAGTGTTGCCTCAAATTTGGGGTTCGATCCTTTTCCTGGCTAGAGATAAGCAGTACGAGAGCCCAGTCAGTCATGCGATCATGAGTCTAAATAACCGACACTTTACGGTGTGCTTCATTACCAGCATTGTTTTCAAATCCAATGTCTCTAAGACGCCCATCTATGTGTGTAACTGAGAGTCAACATTTTCTTAGGAAGGGGGCTGTGTGGTAGGTGATTTTGCCCAACTGTAGGCTAATAAAAGTGTTCTGAGCACATCTAAAGTAAGCTAAACTAAGCGAGGCTGTTTGATAGGTTGAGTGTGTTAAATGCATTTTCTACTTAACACTACTTTCAATTTACAATGGGTTTATCAGAACCTAACCCCATCCATATAGTAAATTTTTTTGAGAGAATAGATTAAAATACTTTATAAGAACTGTAACATGGCAAAGCACCCTTTGACAGGCACCCGCTATGTTGACAGCCCGGAGTTCTTCTGGTCACACTTAGGATACTTTATGACATGATGTAATACTGCAGTTCCTCTTCAGCTCAAGAACTCGGTCTAAAGGTTGTTTTCCTCCAGGGCTCAGTCTTAGATTCCTTCTTCTCTCTCCTTTCTACTTCTCATCTGTACTCTCTCCCATCATATCACATCCTGTCTTCCATGACTTAAACACTCACCGTATGCCAAGTTCAAAATTTACATCTCTAGTGCCAACTTCCCCCTTGAACAACACAAGTAAACCCCGTTGGCCCTCCTGACTTCCTCATGCATCCCGATGGACGCCTCCTGCTCTCACCGCCGAATCCGAGTGCTTGGCCCTCCTGTGCCTCGGTCCTTGTCACCTCGGTAGATGGACACCAATACTCAGGCCAAAGCATGGCCTCTGTGTCACCTCCTGCACCATCACGTGCTAGCCATCAGCAAGTCCCCAGATGATTCCTTCCAAAGACTTTCCAGAGCCTGACTTCTGCTGGCACCCAAGTCCAAGCCCCCCAGGGCTCTTACCCAAGTTATTCCACCAGCCTCCCAGCTGAGCTCCCGTCTCCCTCCCTCCGTGTTTCCTCTCCTTCCAGACCGGTTTCCAAACTGATGCTAGAGTGAGCATGTTAGGAGTTAAGTCAATATTACCCTCCTCTGCTCAAACACCTTTAATGGCTCCTCAGCTCCCTCAGAATAAGCCAAGGTAGTGAAAGCAGACGCAAGGCCAAGGGGATCTGGCCCCGCTGTGTCACTGCCCTGCTCCGTGCCATTCCCCCAGCCTGGAGCCTGTTTCCCTGCAGGGCACGTGCACCCTCTTCCTTCTGGGTAGGATCCTTTACCAGTGTCTATGAGGCTTATGCCTGCTCTTCATTTAGGTCTCTGCTCCAGTGACCACATCACAGTGGCCTTCTCTGAGGACTGTGTCACCTCTGCAGGCACTCCCTGCTCTCACCCCACAGCAGTGGCCCTAAGGGACTTTGGTGCCCGTGTGTACTCCGCCTTTCCCTGCAGTCTTCGTCGTGGTTTCTGTCAGGCCCTCTTGATGGGAGGTGCCAGGAGGATAGAGACTGTTTCTGGGTCATTCACTCGTGTGCTGCAGGGCAGCCAGGCCGGCGGACACACAGTTATAGTTATGTGACTCCATTCTGCGTGTGGCTCATCTGCCTCCTTGCTTTATAGTTAGGAAGAACCTAATCAGTGGTCATCTAGACCCTTTTAGGTGACTTATGTTCTATTGGCATTGTACTTTTATGCCTGGTGGGTAGGAGACTTCTTAAATATCTTTTATAAGAATCTTAATTCTGCGATAGGTCAGAAACTCAAGAGTTCTAATGAAATAAATTGCTTAGAGGTTAGTACAGGAAAGACCTTTTATTTAAGTTCAGTATTTTCAATTTTAGGTTGATAATGTGCTGTGATGTCTTTAATATTAATATTTCCTTAATGTTAATGTTAGCATCCCATAGCATAGTTAAGTGACAAACTTGTTAAGACTAATTACTAAGAAATAAACTTACACATTATTTACAGTTATTGCAGTTTTGTTTAGACATTTACGTAGGTACAAAGAGTTGTTTATCATCTAGCATTAGCATGTTTTAAATGGACATATGGCTAATTAATGGTGTTAAAGATTATATTTTGGCTTGTTTTTCCTATCAGAGTTCTAATACAATTTATGCACATGTTATCTGAATCTCCTCATCTTTTGTCAGAAATAAGTCTGTGCTTCTTGGTCTTACGGGTTGTCGATTGTTATTCAATAACCTACAGGTTGAATAATTTATTAGCATGCTTGATTTGTCCTCAAGAGTCACCAACAGACCCAAACTCAGCTCGGTCTAACATTTCACACCACATAGACAAAGGAACCCAGATCACAGGGAGCCCAAGTGGCTCCTGCTCAGAAGCTCATGGATTTCACTGCCATTTCCGGAACTATCGGTTACACTGTGCAGCCATCGAACTTGATACTAAAGTTTCTACTAAATCTGACTGAGACAAAAATGTTTCTAGAGCAAAACCTTTGCAGAAGAGAACAGAGGCCAAGTCCACTGAAGTTCTGGGTAATAACACTGACTGAAGAATCCTATAGCATTGCTTATTTCAGTCAGTAATACATTTTGTCTCTCTTTTCCGTCTTTAATTTATGATCGTGTGCTCTAGGAAGAAAAAAGTAGTGATATGGAAATTATAACCCGCAGTACAAGTTCTGAAAGACCGGGCTCACTTTACAGCTTTGCTCTCTTTTCTGCTCTTCCTTTTGACTGGTTGGCCGCCTCACTCCTTGCATCCTGGTTACTAAAATGACAAACAGTGGAGGAATTACACTAGCCAGTCAGTCATACAGTGGAATACTGAAAAGGTCAAAGCCATACAGAATTGCACTCTGTTTATTGATAGATGAGGCATTAAAATATTAGACACTCTGACTCACAGCATGGATGGTAATGAGCAGACAGCATCATGTCCTGGATTTATTCTGGAACATGATAATGTGGGTGGGCCATGGTAGGGGTCCGAGCCATTATTATTTCACTGTGAAGGAGCCGTCGCCTCTGCCCCCACTGAGTGATGTCATTGGAAGGTGTTTACAGCTTAGGCCAGCAATGTTAGCCTCTACTAACATTTTAAAAAGAAAGTGCTGTGCTGATCATTCATACAGATTTTTGGAATATTTGGTGGGCTATCTTGACTGATCATGTTTTGGAGAACAAGATAGGACCCCTGCCTGCCCCCATCATACAGTTTTTGCATCTATAACCAGGCACAGAGAATCCCTAGAACACTTTTTACTGCGAGAATTATATTTTAGAATAGAATTGTCAGGAGCCAAACAGCATTTTGAGAGGGAGCCTTCGGGCAAGAAATAAAAAAATGAAACAAAAATAACAAAAAATACTATTTACTTCCAGTTATGAATTGAATTATGTCTCCCAAAAAGACATGTTGAAATCCTAATCCCAGGGATCTGTGAGTATGAGTGACCTTATTTGGAAACAAAGTCTTTGAAGAGATAATCGGGTTAAGATGAGGCCATACCAAATCAGGTTGGGCCAGACTTCAGCCTGACTAGTGTCTTAGAAGAGGAGGGGATGCAGAGAGGAGCTGTCACGTGAAACAGAGGCAGAGACTGGGGCCATGCGTCTACAAAACAAGGGACACCAAGATTGCCAGCAACCACCAGAAGCTGGGGGACAGGCTAGAATGGATTCTCCCTCAGAGTCTTCAGGAGGAAGCAATTCCACCCTGTCCAGATTCTGGATGTCTGGCCTCCAGAACTGAGAGACAGTCAATTCCTATTGTTTTCAGCCACCCAATTTGTGACATTCCCAGGCAGCTAATGGCCTCCCTGGGTTTCCTCCCCCTCAGCTTCCTCAGGAGCTGGCCTGCGTGTGCCTGCCAGCAGAAGCAGATGAGAGCATACACACAGGAAACACTCTGGAAGTACAGTGTCGCTCTGGGAAAGACACCTCTCTGGAGCTTACCTCTTGTTCCTGACTGTCGAACCCCCAGGACTTTAAAACAACAAAAAAGATATATGGGGAAAATTATGAAATACCTTTCCCTCATCTTCCATGCCTCTTGGACGCCAGTCATCTCCTGCACGTACACCCCTGGCACTGAAGTGAGATGGAAAGCAGGAGGTTCTGGAGGACCAGGACTGTTTCCCAAGGCTGCTTGGTGAAAGGCAGTGAGCTCAGGGCCTGAGAGTCTGACTCTGCAGCTGAGTGACCACTGGCTTCAAATACAGCCTGGCTTCTTTCTGGCTGTGTAACTCAACTTGCTTTTATGATAAAATGAATCTAAAATAGCACCTGCAAAAGCTCATGTATTGGCAATGCAAAAATGTTCACAGATGGAATAATTGAATCAGTGCTCTAATCCCACTGGTGGGTAAATCTACTTAAGGGTTAATAATTGGAATGGATTTACTGGGTGGCAATTTAGGAGCGGCAAGGCTAGAAGAGGCAGGTCACTGGGGGTGTGGTGCTAGGGCCTATGTCTGTCCGTGTCTCTGTACTCTCTGACTGCCATGAGAGAGTTGTTGTCCTCTGTCATGCACTGTGCCACCATGATGTCTGCTTGGAGGTGGCCGACTGTGACCTCTGACCTCTGAAACTGAGCCCACCTAAGCCTTTCCTCCTCTATGTTGTTTATATCAGGTATTTTCGTCACAGCAATGGAAAATCAGACTAAAGCAGAACCTAGATTCTGGAAGAATAATCCTTCATAAGTTGTGCTTCAATTATAATGAAAATTGGAAGCATACGACCTCAGAATAATGGAACCCAAGGGACTGTCACTTTTAGAAAGCAGGGTTCCAGCCCCTAATAGTGATCTCATTGCAAGAGAGGCACTGACAGGCTGACTCGTATGTACAGAGTAGGTGGAGAGATGGAACAGATCTGTAATTATAAGGGGCAAGAGAGAGGGAGGGTCACAGAAGTCAGTTCAGACTACTACAATAAAACATCATAAACTCGGATCTTAAAAACAACATTTATCTCTCACGATTTTGGAGTCTGGGAAGTCCAATACCAAGCTGCTGGAAGGTGGGGGCTCTGGCGGGGACCCATTTCCTAGAAAGCATCTCTGCCCTTTAAGCTCACATGATTGGAGGGGCAGAGCGTCTCTCTGTAGCCTCAATGGTAAGGGCCCTTGTCTTATGCTTGACGGCTCCACTCTCATAACCTAATTGCCTCCCAAAGACCCCATCTCCTAATACCATAATCTCAGGGAAATCAGCACATCAGTCTGGAGGACACACACATTTAGACCACAGCACTGTGAAAGGAACACCTTAGCCACAGACACCAGGGGAATGGGAGAGGGCTGGAGGTGGGGGTCACAGAGCCAAATGATCTGCCATTCAAACTCACTACAAATACTCCTTAAAATCTGCCTGCTTAGGCATACTGCACTCTAGGTAATGTGCCTCAGGATTGTTAATTAACCAATCCATTCATCAATATTGATTACACATCTGCTATGTGCCAAGTAGTTATAAGAATAATGTATTTCCCACTACACTATAACTATTATAAAGGAAACCCCTCCCATCCTTGTTACAGTAGACCCAGCCCCCCGCGCTGCTCAGACACTAGCCTGCACAAGTAGAAAGGAAGTGAGGGGCTGGGCTCTTTAAGAAGCCAAGTTCCTGTTGACTCTCCTCTTTGTGTTCATCATCATCAACACTAAAATATGGAAAGTCTAAGGGACTGAGGTAAGGTGTCCATAGACCAGTTTTTCTCATACTCATGAGTATGCTTTTTCATTGTTGTTTGCATTTTTAATAAGCAGGTCATTTTGCATATATTTAAGAGCAAGTGTTTTATCCTCAAAATGAAATCTGTACCCAGTTTTATGGGCCTCTGGGTTCTGACAAAATGCCAGTGTGTACTGAGCCTTTTTTTTTTTTTAAGTAAAAAGCCTAATTCCTTTAGAAACAAAAGGAATTATTTTCTGGCTCAAGATCTTGATAGAAAGATAGATTCGTAGTGCTACATTTTAGAAAGTGCCTGTGTATGGAGCCAAAGATTTATTTCCAGTTGCATGAGCAAGACTAAGGACTATGAAATGCTTGAACCACTTAAGCTAATGAGGTGGGACAGAATAAATTAACAAAGCATACATCACATTTTAGAGAATTCCAGAAGTAATTTGTGTTACACTAGTCCTCACATACATGTAGCAAACAATAGATTCCCACAATATTTATTAGATTTATTAGGAAAGGCTAATGAATACTTAACAATATTTGATTGTTTGAAATGTTTTGCAGATAAACTAAGTTTTTCCTCACTTATTTATTCTACTTGATTTGTGCTATAATATCAAATTTGGGAAATAAGGGAAGTTTAAAAACTATAATGAGGACTACCTATAATTCCACAACCTGGATTTAACAAACTGTTAATGTTATAGCATCTCACTCCATTGTACTTTTGCCACCTAAGATAAAATTTAAAACATAAAAGTCATTCAGTCATTCACTTAGCCACATGTGGTTATTGACATTCTAGAATGTACCAGTAACCACTAAAATATGAGAGATACGAGGATGAATGAAACTTGCTTATAGTTGGCTATAATTATGACACCATTTAAGAACCCCTCTAGCAATGGTCTCAACAAAGAGTTCTGATAGTGCAGATAGGAAAATAAATTCTCCTTAAAGGAATGGAAAGAACATCACAAAATGACCTGTGGGAGGAAGAAAAGAAGAGGAAGAATCAAACCTGCCATGGAGACTTCCCGGCTATAGACAGACACACTAGTGGATGCCTGTCAAGGTGAGGGGGTGGGGCTCACAGGCCAGCATGCAGCCAAGTATCAGTGATGAAGGAACCAGCAAGAAAATGCAGGAGGCTGGGCTTCTGCATGAAAAGCCTTGTGGTCCAGACTGTGGAGTGGAGTCTATAGTCATGATAGAATAATGGCTGTGGTCTTTTACGTGACTAACTTTTCTTGAGACCTTTCTATATGGCACAGAGAAGCCCAAGCACAGAACTCACTCAAGCTTGCAGATAGCTCTGTGATGACGGGTGTTTCTTTAGGGTTGTTCTCTCTGTGGTCAAGGCCTTCCTTGGTTACCATGATCACAAGGAGATGGACGTTTTACACTGTCAAAGGACCTCATCCATTGTCTTCTTTAGTTCCATAAGATGCAGCACAGAATAAGCCCTGGGTAGTACCCCTGTGTTCTGCTCTCTCATGGAAGCTGCACGTCTTCCACAGGTGTGGTACAGTGCCCCAGGCCTGGCTCCATCCAATCTGGGAATGATCATGGAGAGGGAGTGTGGGACTTACAGCTGAGCCTCTCCTGCAAAACCTGGACCATTTCTAAGTGTTCCAAATCCTGAGTGCTAGTGATAGCTTTCCTCAGGGCAGAAACTATGGACCAGTGAGATAGGAACAGTCTTACATTATTTAAAACAATGAAGTGCAGATTGTTTTTTTTTCTTTTCTTTAATAAAATCTGGGGGAAAAAGCAAACATAATTTGTTGGAAAGTCAGACATCTCAAAGTAAATTTTCCCATTTAACAAGTAGTTTTTATTGTTGCAATGACTCACATATTTTTTTCAATAACTTACTTAAAAACAATAAACAGTGCATGCATCTACTGTTCCCCATAGCTATAGCTGTGCATGAGTATCATAGGGAATAAAGGTGTTCTGGAGAGTTTGTCCAAGGGTGTTCACAGATAGGTCCTATTATTTATTTTCCACGTTAGAGATGAAGAAATAGGAATAAAAAGGCTCATGGGACTATCCAGGTGTGTAAGGCTAGTAAGCTAGTAAGCCACACAACTAGATGGAATTCAGGCAGTTCTTCTGGGATCCACATGTGTCCCCCAGGAGACTGAGCCATGAGAGAAAGCCAAATCTGGTGTCCCTCCTGGGAGTGGACTGCAGTGGACAGATGCAGGAAGACAGGACAAGAGACCTTACAATGCCCCACCAGTGTCGACCATGGCTTGAGACTGCCAAAAGGACAAAATGGGCCCTTTATGTAGGTGCTTCCTGTAGTGGATGTTAATGGACTTAGTTGGAAGAAAAGATCTGCCCCAAGTTTTGTTATTGCAGTCACTGTTGAGTTTGCTTAGCAGGGAGAGGGCTTCAGGATGAGTCTGCATTTCAGCTTGAAGCCTACCTGAAGGTTAATGATAGTAGGAAGAAATCTTAGTTGAATATCATGTCTGATTTGGGGGGGGCAGAGGATGTCATCTCCATGTTCACATGTAGTTATGAAATACTCTTAAATACACAAGAAAATCAATAGAAAAATATTTCCTTTTGAAGATCCCCATAGTGGATTCAGCTTTTTGTCACTGTGACCAAAATACCTGACATAAACAAAGGAGGAAGTTTATTTGGGCTCGCAGGTTTAGAGGTTTCAGTTCACGGTTGGCTGGCTCCATTTCTCTGGGCCTAGAGTTTGGCAGAGGAGAGCTGCTCAGCTCGTGGCAGCCAGGAATCAGAGAGGAAAGAAGGGAAGGAGGGAGGAGGGAGGGGGGAGGGGAAAGGGAGAGGAAGGAGGAGGAGAACTCAAGAGGAGGAAAAGGACAAGGACGGAGGAGGAGAGGAGATAAACCCTACCAAGGGAACACCCCCAGTGACTTACTTCCTACAGCTAAGCCCCACCTCCCAGTAGTCCATTCTGCTGTCAATCAATGGATCAATCCACTGATGAGGTCAGAGCCCTCATGTCCAATCATGGCCTACAAGCCCCACCTCAGAGCCTTGTTACCATGGGAACCATGCTTTCAACAGGAGACTATGGGGAACCTTCCACATCCAAACCACTGAGCTGTTTCAGTGGACATAGTCAACTCTTCCCTAAAAATTACCTTCAGTTACCTGTTCTGCCCACACATAGGGCTGGCCTTTTTAGGCTCTTCAGCAGGGAATATAGCCAGATCCCAGACTTGAGAAGCATAAGGTTAATATTAAAATATTAAATTATCCATTTAAATGTTCTCATTGTTTAGAAGATAAAGAATGTTCTCTCTCTCTCTCTTTTTTTTTGCGGTACTGGGGATTGAACTCAGTCAGGGGCATTCTACCTCCGAGCTACACCCCCAGCCCCATTTTTTATTCTTTATTTTGAAACAGGGTCTCACTAAGTTGTAGAGGGCCTCACTAAGTAGCTAAAGCTGGCTGCGAACCCAGATCCTCTGGTCTCAGCCTCCCAAATGCTGGGACAAG
>PVLC010048735.1:0-10669 GCA_004027655.1 Graphiurus murinus | reverse complement strand
TAGGCAACAGCAGTACATTCGCATTTCACAGACATGATCACCCTTAAATAAAGTTAAATAAAACCTATTGGCATAACGGCGTGTTGGAGAGAACAGCCTTCTGGGCCTTTGGGGGATGGTACTTGGAATAAGACATCAGTATTAAAAAGAGAAAACAAACCACACACATTAATAGTAAACAGCGAGACTCAATCCAAGAAAAAAAAAATCATCACAAATTGAGGATTTCTCCCATAAGAAAAACAATCAATGTTTTATTCTAAAACTCCCATCTGCAAGTGGCTGAACCTCAAATCATGGTGTGAGCAGGAGAGCTAATGCCCGTGAAAACACACACACACACACACACACACACACACACACACACACACAGAGTTAACGTTAGGAGTACTGCGGTACGGTGCCCAGGTGGCACTGCTGTCACTCCAAAGATGCTAACGGCCAAGCAGATGCCATGATTACCTTAGGTGGGTCACTGGGAGGGGGCAGCAGTTTCCCTTTTCACACTTTGCAATGTCAAAAATCACAATCAGCACGCAGGCCACAGGCTACCGTCTGCACAGGGCCAGGAGGACACCATCTTCCAAGCCAAGGGTCGGGGGGGGGGGATCGACTCCCACAGAATTAACACACACATTATCTGTTTAGTGCTTTGCGGCTCTCCTAAGTTTTTCAGTTACGGCACACTTGCTCAGCCTCCCTTGGACCTGGTGGAGTGGACAGGATGGATGTGGGGGTGGGGGCTGCCCCGCAGATCCACCTGGCATCACAGTGAGAGGAGGGCCAGGACAAAGGGCGCGGACTCCCAGCCCACACACACCTGAAGTCTGGTCCCTACCTCTCCATCTTGCATCCCTCCCAGAAACCAAGGGTTCCTCCTGTAAAGACCACTGAGAAGAAACCCCTAGAGGAAAGAAGGAACATTTTGCAACAGGCTGTTGTATCAAGTGGACGAAAATGGGTAGTGCGAATACATTTTGAAGGGTTTGATTTACATTCCACTTTAGAACCTGCAACTCCATTCTCCCTCCATTTGCAGCACTGAGCACGATTTACATGATTTACATGAACCCAAGACAGGGTTAGAGAGATGTAAACACTTCTAGCAGCAGCAGCACGCGCACTGGCTTGGGGCACACGTGGGAGATACCCGAGGTGGCTCCCTCCCATCCTCCATCTGAAAAATGAAGTCAGGTTACACAGCTTCTCACAGCTATTAGAGCGACACCAAAACCTACACCCAGAGGCCCCGTGCGCTCGGTCCAAGGGATGAGAATTCTCCAAGTGCAACCCCAGTTCTTCCGGCAGTCAAGCTACCCAAAGGCCAGCCAGGGGCACGAGCTGGCTGTTGCCATGACGACAGGCCAAGGCCAGGACCGCCAAGATGAAAACGCACGTGCTGTCCTCCCAGCTCGTTTAGAGGCCAGCTCTGGAGAGGGCTCCATCCGGTCTTCCCTCAGAGAGTGTGCTGGAAGCACGTGGAGCAGCGTAGCTAGAGGATTCAGGCTTGTATTTTTCTCTTAGTGACAGTGCAGCGGATTCCATTCCAGAAAATGAGCCAGTGAGGCCTGGTGTTCCTGGGTGAAGCGTCGATCAGGGCTGAAGCGTGGTTCTGGAGAGGTAGCTTCTGGCTTGGACAGTGGGGCCCCGGCTGGAGGAGGGCCGGGCCCGGCCACTATGCAGTGAGAGGTTATGGCCCAGGGTACTATGGGACAGGGCAGGGGAATGGGGGAGGGCCACAGATAGGCCGGCTCTGTTTTTTTTTTAAAAAAAAAAATCTAGACTACACAGGGCCATGCAGATTAGGAGACTCAGTCAAAACACACATACAGCAAGTTCAGTAAGTGCCTGAGGATTAAAAAAATAATAATAATAAAGGCTAACACAGAAGTAAGTCCTGGATAAAGGTAGGATTTATCCCAGGGACCAGCTCAACACGTCACCAAGGATTGGCAAATTTGAGTGCTTCTAAGTGCCGACCAGGGAGACAGCCACGTCACTGCCGAGGGGGTAAATGCTCCCAGCAGCGTTAAGACCAGGCACCCTGATTCTCCTGGGCCCGCTACCCTAGCATGCGAGCCTCCCACCACCCAGTCTGTGTGCCTGTGTGTACACAGCGGGAGAAAAGTGCCAGGGCCTGATCTTTTAAGTCCTGAAATTTTTAGGAAAAGACAAAAGGTTAAAAGGCACACAAAGGTGACTGATTGAACTTAAAAAAAAAAAAAAAAAAGGTAGCTGTGAGTAATATATCATTATTTTGATCATTTTTTCAACGTACCTTTTTTCCCCCATCAAAAGAGAAATTCCAAATAGAAACTTAATATTTATTATTTTACATTCAAGTGAAACTTCCACCTAAGGGGGGGTGCTACACAGTTTCAGGCTGGGGCCGGCCATTTATGACTTTGGTGCCTGTTTACTTGGCCCGATGGAAGAATTCAGCCCTCAGATGCTTTAAAAACAGCTCGATCATCCCGGCTGTAATACTATTTATGGGCACGCACCAGCGCGCGAGCATACACACACACACACACACACATATTCAAAAACTTCTACGTAGAAAAATAAAGGATAAACATTATCCACCTATTTTAGACTGTATAATGGAACTTTTATATACATAAAACTTTCTTCCTTTTAATGTGTTCAGTCTCTGTGTTTCCCTCTTCCCCGCTGTGTGGCCTAAGGATCCAGGGAAGAGACTGCCGGCCCCCACCCCAGGGAAGCAGAAAAAAACTACCTACACTCCTCTCAGGGGAGCAGAAAAGGCCAATTCTCACTCCCCTCGGCCGCCGCCTGGGACGCCCCTGTGGACGGCCTCCAGGGGCTCAGCCGCCACGTCCCATCCTCCCCTCTTCCTAAGGCATCAGAGAGCACCCGGGGCCGGTGGGGAGCACCCTGCACAAAGGGACCCGGGTGTGAGCTTGAGGGGACGGAGGCAGGTAGGGGGAGCCCCGTGAGAACAAAAGATTCTGGAACCACTTCCCACAGCCTGTCTCTTTAGTAGGGAGCTTGGTTTTCCAGCTGGCGCTTGGTGAGGAAGTATTTGAAGAACTCGTAGACCGACCAGGAGATGGCAGTGGAGGGGATCTGGTAGATGACGCGTGCCTGGATGCCTTTGAAGTAGCCCGCCAGGCCGTTGAGCTGGTACACCGTCCGGAAGGCGTTGGCCACGCCCGACAGCCGGCCGCTGATGTTGGCCAGGGAGAGCGCCATGTTCTCCTGCGTGTTGAGCAGGGTCTTGCAGACGTCCAGCGGGGTGGTGGCGGCCGCGGCCAGGGCCCCGGCCAGCCCTCCTGAGATGATGTGTGACGGCGGGTTATACTCCCGGCGAGGGTTGACCTGCTCCTGCAGGAACTCGTAGGTGATAAAGTGGATGGACTGGAAGGGAATGTTCATGATCAGCTGCGTGGTGTAACTCCGGTAGAAGGCCCCCAACCCCTCGGTCCTCCACACCGTCCGGATGCAGCTGAGGGCTGACCGGTGCTGTGAGTTGTACATCTGCAAACGCTGCTTCACCACTGGGTTGGGGTCGCAGGCCAGGCGGGCAGGCAGTGGACAGAGGGTTGGTTTGGCCCCACCCCGGGTCGGAGTGAAATGGGAGCCAAGCCAATAAAGAGAAACAAGCACGTTAGACACACTGGTGACAGGGACGGAGAGGGAGCACACACAGCCCCGGCCCGAGAGGCCGCGGAGGGCAGCTCCCTCCGGGCAGTCCCCCATTCACATTCCGCCATTATCGCCAGGAAGGTGGCTATTTCCTTAAGTGTCTCCAACCAGGCAGCCGCTTGGTGCAGCATTAGCTGAACTGATCGCCCCGATCCTGGCTGTCAGCAATCCTCTGCACCCACTACTGATCTGAAGTCTCCCCTCCAGGCCCTCTGCCCTCCTCTGTATGGTCCCCAGCCCATCTAGTACACATGTGTACCAGCTGGGCATGGTGGTGCATGCCTGTAATCCCAGTACCAGGGAGGCTGAGACAGGAGGATTGCAAGATTGAGGACAGCCTCAGCAACTTAGCAAGACTGTTTCAAAATAGAAGATAAAAAGGGCTAGGGTAGAGCTCAGAGACACAATGGCCCTGAATTCAATCCCAAGTACCCCACCCCCAAAAGTGTATCCCTCGCTCACTCTCAGGGTCTGTATCTCTGGTGGTGAGTCTACTTCTGTGTCACCAGTGCACTTGGGACAACTCCAGAATTCTATCTGCCCAAGTTCAACGACAACCTCCGGTGCAGACCCTGGCTTTGTTAATATGAAAGTAACTCGCAGTCTGGACAAGAGCAAACGGGGCTGTGTCCCTGGACCCGGGGTCCTAGCAGAGCCTCACACTGCCAAGTGAACGTCTGTGATGTGCTTCACTTTCACAGAAATAAAGACCTTAAGTCGAGAGGAAATGACAAGGAGAGGGGCTGGAGTAGAGCCTAATTTTTTTTTTCTTGTTTCTCCTTTAAGAGATAAAACAAAATCCTTGCTCAGTTAATGTGGGCTAACTAACTGGGCACTGGCCAGGAAACGTAAGATATATGACTGGCCCTCTAAACCAACGGTGCATCAAAAACACTCACAAGTGCATCTACACTGAACACACGTAGACTTTTTTTTCTCGTCAGTATCCCCAGGACAGTCACTACTTGCAAAGCACTCACACTGGTATGTGGGGAGGATGAGATGTGTGTTTAGGGAGGTTAGATGGGAGTGCCACCACACTGTACACAAGGCGCTCCAACCATCCACGGATTCTGGTATCCACGGGGTTCGAGGGATAACTGTATATATGTGTCTCGATTGGGGGGTTTTATGTTTTCCAATGAACTACTACTTCCTGTCTACCCAAGAATGCCTCTTTCCTGGCCACTGAGCACTGTCTTGAACACATGCATTACAGGATAAGTCAGGAGGGCAGGCGACTATACTTCAGGGCCTCAGATGTCTTGAGAAAGGTAGTGTGTGTGAGCTGAAGCAGGACCCAGGCCATCTTTCTGAGCTCTCTGCTTTCCAAATAAAAGTGAGACGGGTGCATGAAGCACGCGAGGAGGAAACCTGCCTCAAAGGGCTTAGTGCCTTCGTCCCCATCTACCTGATAACCCCAGCACAGGAGATTAGGACCCTCTTCCCACTTCCCAGTGTGACCCTACGTGCCCGGCAGGTTGGGGGGGGACAAGTCCCCTGTCTGCTAGGACATGATAAATAGCCAAGAGCAAACAAGAAATCTCAAATCTAAAAGACAAAACACAGACTTATAACCCAAGACTTCAACTGCTGGAACTCTTCTCTCCAATTTTCCCTTTCAACAAAGGACACTTTTCAGGAATGGGGGATAGGAGGAGAGAAATTTGTGTGTTACCTAAGGCCACTTCCAGGTAGAGAATGACCCAGATGAAGGCATGCCTAGTACTGGGCCCCCAAAACTTCCTCACTAATCAGATACATTGGCTGAGGACGCCAGAAAATCCCACAGAACTCAAGGCTGCTGAGATTTGCTTTAGAATACTCCCAAAATCCAAAAAGGAAAAAAAAAATTTAAAAAGATAGCTGAACCAAAACAGCCACATGAATCAAGAGTGGTGGAGATGTTGGGGTTGATGATATAACTCTCTGTATTTGTCTATACCTTAAATTTTCCATAATCTTTTTGTTTTTTTTTTTTGGCCATACTGGGGATTGAACTCAGGGGCGCTCTACCTCCGAGCTACACCCCCAGCCCTATTTTTTTTTATTCTTTATTTTGAAACCGGGTCTCTCTAAGTTGCGGAGTGCCTCACTAGGTCGCTGAGGCTGGCTGCGAACCCGGATCCTCCGGTCTCAGCCTCCCGAATGCTGGGATTACAAGCATGCGCCACCACGCCCTGCTTCCATAATCATTTTAAATTTCAAAAAAAGCAAACTGGATGCAAAGCCTAATGACTGGCCTCCTAAATTTGCCTAGGGGCTGCTAAAGGTTCACAAGGGCCAGGTGAGTGTGTACATGTGTGTGCGTGTGCATGTGTGCACACGTGCATGCATGGGCCTTAGTGAGAGGCACGCAAAAAAGTCACCAGGAGTCCTTGTTCCAACAGATTCAGGGTCCCTCTCCCCAGGGATTCCACTTTAAATAAGCTGGAGTGGGGGAGGGCAGGGGTGCTGCGGGGCTGGAGACCACACTTCCAGTAGCTCTGTTTAGCTGTTTCTACAACAGGAAGACCGTAAGTTTCCTCGAAGCTCCTGTTCCTTCTGCAAGCCTTCCATAATGTAGTAGAGTCCAGTTCCGCTGGCTCCAATGGGGGTAGGAGCCCCATGCCCCTGCTCTCTGCCCCACCGCTCACGCCTGCCTTTCTCCAACCCTCTCTGCACACCCCCCTGCAGACCCTCCCTGGAACCGTGGAACATTACCTTCTGCCGGGTTCATTACCGCATCGTGGAGCAGGGTGGCCATACTCCCAGCTATCCCTGCAAAACAAACTCCAGAAAATTACATTCTGGCGCCGGGTGTTCGGAGGAAATTCCTGGAACCTAAAATCAGAGGAACTCTGGACTTAGCTTTCTAAGGAGCAGAATTTACTAGCAGCTCCACCCAGGTGAGCATCTATGCTTAAAACCCTAGAGCGATCGCAGAAATGCTGAATAAAAGTAGCACAGGTTGACAGAGGCACGGCCACCCACATGCACATCTTGCCGAAGCCTCCTTTTCTTTCTTGTAGTCAACCCTGGGCCAAGGCTGGACTTGCTAATGTTGGATGATACCCAGAAACCACACTTTGTGGCTTTTTTCACCGTCTAGATTTTAATTCTCTCTTGTCCCTCACTTTTGTCTACAGATTAGCTGACTGCACCCTTAAGCCAAGGCAATCATAGGGGATAATACTGTGTATAGGGCTGAGACGGGAAAAAGAAGAAAAACCTTTAAGGAAATCCCTTAGTTAAAATCCAGGCAATTTTTTATGAAACTGGTTAGAAGAAGAAATCAAGAAGATTGGCATCTGACAGATTTCTAAGTAAGTCTGCAAAGCCATGAACGGCCTGGCGGATGACTCACCCCCACCTGAGGGTCTCCCCTGGCCTGGCTTTGAGAACCAGAAACTTCAAAGGCCTGGGGCCTGGGATTCTGCCCTTGGCTTCGCATTTTCTCCATCTGTGGTGCTGCTGCCCACTAATTAAAATTACCCGGGGAAGGTGGGGAGGCCGAGGGGCAGAGAGCAGGCTAAAGCCTCAGAAATGCATGTAACAGCCCCTGACCCCTGCACTTAAAATTATTCCCCAAAGAGTCAGAAGGCAGCCACGACCATGCCACAACGCTGGAGGGACAGCGTTCGGCCAACGTGGGTGTGAGCCTGGTTTTGTCAAACCTCCTTCAAGGAACTAAACCTTTACACAAGGCAGCTTGGGCAGAAGGAGGGCCCCCCGAGGTCATGGACCAGAGTGGGGACACAGTTCTGACTGACCACGACCTTAAATGCAGCCAGCTGCTTAAAAGCCAAAGAAATGGCTGCAACCCAGCCAAGTGCACTCATTTCCAGGGCTTACTGATGAGAGGAATGCTTTTTGATTCTCTGAATAGAACAAAAAGAACAGGAAAACAAAACAAACAAAAAACTATTACTGGCCATATCTACCGCTCTGTTGTTTAAAATAAATGAGTTTTGTCAAAATGATCACAGTTTATGTTGCTATTCTATACCCAAACAAACCAAAAAAAGAACAAAAGCCAACCCCACGCAACAGGAAGAGAGGACCCTAGACCTGACCAGGTACCGGGCGCCTTATGGAAGAGCTGCCCCCCATGCGCCACCCCACCCCGCCTCTCTCCCTGGGATCAACCATGCAAAACCATCTCAGCCCTCGCTCGCTCGCTCGCTTGCAGAGAGATGCAACTCGGACGCAAGGAAGAGGGTGGGGGCAAGCCCCCCAGGGTCTCCCGAAGCTCAGAGTGCAAGAGGCCTTCCGTAGTGGCGCAAATCCCTTGTCAGCCATAAAACTTCTTGACCTTTTAAAGCTTAGTTAGATCTTGGCGTTGTAGAGACCTGCTGTACCAGTTTTTAAATAGTCTCAAAGAAGCTGTCCAGATAACATTTTTTTTTTTTGAATCCAGCATTCAAAAGTTTTGTTTCTATTTGGGGTTTTTTTTTTTTAAACCCTACATCTGATCATTAATTGTTTCTGAATTTTTTTTTTTGTTAAAAAAGAAAAAAAGCAAAAATATCCCACACAACAACAATGAAAACTGAAACATCTCTGCCACCGATTTCCCCCACTTCAGACAGCGAAGGAGGGAGATGGAAAAAGCGTGTACGTGTGTGTGTGCGCGAGATCGAGTGTGTGTGTGTGTGTGCTGCACGTGTGCGCATGGCTGGGTGGGTGTGCACACACGACCCTAGAGTTCTTTTTCGGGAGCGAGCTGCTGAAGACGGAGGCTGCTGGCTCACAGGGAAGAAGGCCCTGGGGAGAGGAGGTGTTGAAGAAGGCCACTTCCTAACTGCAGGCAAATGCTTTCAAAATACCATTGGCTAGGTGGCTGTTTCCTTGGTGGTTGAAAACGTCATTTAAAGTCCTTTTGGTGTTTTCGTAGCAGGCAAAATACATGGCGTGGGCCGGCCCAGCGCCCATCATCATGACGTTGAGGCCTCGCAGGGGCCTCCACAGGCCTTCCGTCCGCACGATTTTCTTAAGGGCTCCGTAGATGCTCGTGTACTGGGCTTTGGGATCCGGATTCAAACTCTGCATCCGTGTCTGCCAGAGGGGGAGAAAACAAAAATGCAGGAGTTAATGAGGATGCTAAAGGGAAAAGAGGAAGAAGCCAGTGTTTGGCGTCACAGGACTCCCTTTTTTTTTTTTGGTATTGGGGATGGAACCTGGGGGCATTCTACCTCCGAGCTACAGCCCCAGTCCTATTTTTTTATCCTTTATTTCTGAAGCAAGGTCTCACTAAGTTGCAGAGGGCCTCACTAAGCAGCTGAGGCTGGCCGCGAACCCGGATCCTCCAGTCTCAGCCTCCCAATCGCTGGGATTACAAGCGTGCGCCACCACGCCCGGCATCACAGGACTTCTAAAGTGCTCTCCCAGCATCTCTCCCCGGCCTCGAAGCACAGAGGCTTCAGGGTGCCCAAAGGGGAAGGGGAAAAGGGGCAGGGGGAAAGAGTGGGGTGCGGAGTACAAAGATCCCACGGAGCCCTGCGGCTGGCAAGCTGTGTGGCGGCTTCTCACGAATCCCTTAACCTCCCTGGCCCTAGGCTCCTTCAGTCAAAACTCCATCTGTCAGCTGAGCTTGGTGGCACATGCCTGTCATCCCAATACTTGGGAGGCTGAGGGAGGATGGAAGGTTTGAGGCTAGCCTCAGCAACTTAGTGAGTCCTCCTTTTAAAATAATAAAAAGGCTGGGGGTGGTGTAGCTTGGAGGTAGAATTCCCCTGGGTTCAATTCTCAGTACCTCCCCACCCCAAAGCAAAGAAACAAACACAAAAAAAGTTTGTTGCAAGCAGCAATGGAACAATGCATGTGAAAACCCTTCCTTAAACTTGGAGTCCTGGGTAACCAGTACAGGTATCCACCTGCCCTGAGCAGCAAAATTCAAGAACACGCAAGTCTGTCCTATAAAATGACGTATCTGCGTACACCTCACACAATCCTCCTGTATATGTGTCATCTGGAAATCATGTATGCTACCGAATACAATGTAAATGCTCTGTAAACCGTCGTTACATGTACTATTTACAGAATACTAATGAGAAATGGGAGCCCGCCTGTGCCCAGGACAGATGTGATTTTTTTTTTTCTCCCTGCGCGTCTTTGCTGCACCGCTGGCCACACCTGCTGACGTGGAGAGCCAGCCTGTGGCTGAGATCCTGCAGCTGCCCCCTGGTTTTGAAGCCTTCTGCGTTCTCACATCTCTGAACCCTCCATGCCTGTCCTCCCTGGAAACCTCCCCAAGTTCCCTCGGCCTGGGACGCCTCTCAGTACTTCTGAGATTTCATTTTTACAAGATAACGCTTAAATACAAAAGGTCTGCTCTTGCACACCTGCGCTGGGGAAAGGGCTCACTGCCCGCTTCAACCCGGCTGGGCCCTGTCCCCGGGTCCCAGATCAAACGTCAGACTAGCAGATTCCACGAAGTAATGTTGAGATTTACATTTAAATCAGTGGACTTGGAGCCAGGCAGGAAGCAGCTTACTCTCGGTAATGGGGGTAGGCCTGGGCCTGATCTAACAGGAGAAAGCCCTAAGAGGGAAAACTGTGACATTTCCTGACGAAGAACCACCTCGGATTTCAGACTGTTTTCAGGCCCTGCTGCAGCATCAGCTCTTCCCTGGGGGTCCAGCCCGCCGCCCCCTGCCCTGCAGAGTTTGGACCTCCCAGCTCCCATCGTGATGTGAGCCAGTTCCTTGGAATAAGTCTCCCTGTCTCTGTACAGAGAGGAGAGAGAAAGATACATCTAAGTCTCTCTTTCCCTCTCTCTCTCCACACACACACATACACACACACACACACACACACACATACACACATACACACACACACACACACACACAGCTTTTCTGATTGAAAAAGAGGTGGGGTGAATGGGAGTCTCTTCTACTCCCAAGACAGAAACATCCTCACTCTCCAGGAACCCCAGGGCTAGAGAAGCAGCATGAAAACCAATGACCCAAATTGGTGGTCATTTCAGATTTCGGCTATTAAAAATCACCAAGGAAAC
>PVLC010048734.1:0-10666 GCA_004027655.1 Graphiurus murinus | reverse complement strand
GAGGAGGAGGAGGAGGAGGAGGAGGAGGAGGAGGAGGAGGAGGAGGAGGAGGAGGAGAAGGAGGAAGAAGAGGAGGAAGAGAATGAGGAAGAAGAGGAGGAGGAGGAGCAGCAGCTGGTTTTGTGTGGAGCAGGTCAGAGGAGGCTCTGCGACAGGCCCAGTAGGACTCTGTCCTTACTGGAATAAACACCTACTGGAATATGTATTTGTCTTTATCACGTTTCTCTCAAAACCCACGGGCTTACAGAATGCCTTATCCACCATCACGGTTATTCCACACGGCAGAGCTTCCGGCCCAGGAGCCCCCTTTGCCGCAAGGCAGCCTGACAGTGCCAAGAAAATCCTGTCATCCTAGAAGTGACAGGAAGGCATAGTGGACTTGTGAGGTCTCCGTCCCAGCACCAGCGAGGTGGCCCAGGCTTGGCCAAGGCCTCCAGGATGCTGCCTGCATGAACTTGGACTCAGCCTCCAGTAGGTGGTGCTGTTTCTTCTGCAGAGCAGGGCTCTTGGGTCCAGGAGTGGAATGACTCACCGTTAGCCCTAGAGTCCCACTAGCAAGACCGCATGCTGCCTGGCCTATCTCCTACTTGGAGGCATACAAATGATCCCCACACTTTTAATCCCAGTACTTGGGAGGCTGAGATAGGAGGATCACAGGTTCGAGGACAGCCTCAGCAAGTAGTGAGACTCTCATCAACCTAGTGAGACCCTGATTCCAAATAAGAAATTAAAAATCGAGCTGGGGATATAGCTCAAAGGTAGAATGCCTCTGGGTTCAGTCCCCAGCACCACACATACACACACACACACACACACACACACACACAGATCCCCCTGAACTGCAGTTAACATGCCACCCGGCCATGGGGGCGCTAAGCAGCCTTCCTTGAGTTTTATGACAGCTTTCTCTCTCCAAAGCAATGCTGTGTTCATTACAACTCTTCATTGCAATGAACCAAAACCAATATACTCCAACTTAAGTAGAAAAAAAAATATTTTGTGTATGTATGCGGTACTGGGGATTTAACCCAGGGGCATTCTGCCTCTGAGCTACATCCCCAAACCTATTTTATTTTTTTTTTTTAACTTGGAAACAGGGTCTCACTAGGTTGATGAGAGTCTCACTCATCAACCACCAAGCTTAACTTACTTTTTATTTTGAAACAGGGTCTCGTTAGGTTGCCAAGGCTGGCCTCGAACCTGGGATCCTCAGCCTCCCAAGTCCTGGGATTGCAGGCGTGCGCCACCACGCCCGGCTGGCTCCGTATGTTTTAAATGTACATGATTGGAAAGCTCTCCGTCATCTCCAGGAGCACAGGTAGGAAGTCAGGCTCGGTGGCGCACACCTGTAACCCCAGGACTTGAAGGGCAAGTCACGCAGGCAGCCTCGGGCCAGCGCTCTGCTGGGACGAACCCGCCACATCGGGATTCTCACTGTCAATGGGCTGGTTGTTGATCTCTCGCGCATCCTGCAGAACTCCTGAGTGGGGCACAGACACTTGGGAGCGTTCCCATCCAGTTACATGGCAAGAGTCAAAGAGGAAACAGCCCTGCTAAGAACAATCACAAGGCTGAAACAATTCTGGGAAATTCAGTTGTCCGAAGGAGACCCTTTTCTTTAGAAGAGGCAAACGTGAATGAACTGAAGACAAGCAATCTGTCTTAAACGCAGGAAATAACATCAGACAGCATGAAGACTCCCATTTGTTCATGCCTGGAAATAGGACATTGGTTCCGTTCCAAATACCATCAGATAATGGCCATGCCAAGGATGTCATAGCTTAAGCTAAATATATAGGAACCTTCCTTTTGAAGCACACGGTCTTGGAGCCATCTTCATGAGGTACTGGTACCACAGGGGGCCGGCACAGGCCATGGGCTCTGGTTCCCAAAATCCCTCTGCTCCCCTAAGGCAGGCACATCTTGTCTCCCAGTGACCGGCCCTGCCAGGGACTCAGCATTCAAAGCGAGTTTATGCAGACGAATGGCCAAAGCCATCACGGAAGGACATCTTAATTTCTTCTGCATAAAGACCCAGGACACGGATATAAGATGAACCTGGTGCATCTTATAGGACCAGAAAGTAAGGAAGCACAAAAAGAAAGAAAAGAAAAACAGGAGGAAAGAAAATTAAAAAGAAGCAGAAGAAAAGAGAGGAAGGAAGGAAGGAAGGAAGGAAGGAAGGAAGGAAGGAAGGAAGGAAGGAAGGAAGGGCCACAATAATAAGGGTATGTCAATGTAATACAAGAGCCGACTGAGAGAGCTTCAATGGCCAAAACTGAAAAAAAAAAAAAAAAATGAGCTAAAGAAACAGTAGTGTATTACAACCTAAAGTGTAAAATAAATATCCATGGACCCACACTAATATGAATAGATAAGTGAGTAACTAAATCAATGGTGGTGAGACAAATTTCTCCCCATTCCTAAGTGGAAAAAAAAAAAGACCCAAGACACAATGTTTTTTTTTTAATAATTTCTTTGATGCATTATAATTATACAACACAGCATTCTGTTTTTCTGCAAGCCTAAGGCCACTGTAAAAATAGAGAGTCTGATAGTTAAAAAGCGGTGCCCACCAGGCAGCTGGGTGTGGTGGCGCATGCTTGTAATCCTACCATGTGGGAGTCTGAGACTGGAGGATCCAGGTTCACAGCCAGCCTCAGCTACTTAGTGAGGCCCTCTGCAACTTAGTGAGACCCTGTTTCAAAATAAAAAATAAAAAAATTAGGGCTGGAGATGTAGCTCGGAGGTAGATGCCCCCATACCCTGTGCCACAAAAACAACAACAACAAAAAAGTGGTGTCCGCCAGGCAGCTGGGACGGATGGGGTTGCCCACGTGAAAGGAGACATGAGATCCGTCCGCAGACCAGGAGGCACGCGGTGACACATGTCCAGGGGTCAGGTGTGATTACGTCTTCCGCTTCTCGTACCTCGCTGCATTTTTAATTCTCAGGCTGTGGACTTTACAGCACTGAGGACCAACTAGGGCTTGGCTTGAGAGCCGTGGAGTACATAAGCATCTAAGTGAGGCTGTAAGCATGCCAGCAAGTTGATTGTTGTTGTTGTTGTTTTGTTTTGTTTTTGTACTGGGGATTGAACCCAGGGGCATTCTACTTCTGAGCTCCACTCCCAACCCTATTTTATTTTTTACTTAAAAACAGGGTCGTAGTAAGTTGCGGAGGGCCTCAAAGTTGCTGAGGCTGCCTTGAACCTGCAGATCCTGCTGTCTCAGCCTCCCAAGTACTGGGATTACAAGGGTGCATCACCACGCCTGGCTCAGCAAGTTGATTTTAATCCTCACTTGGGGAAAAGGCAGAGGAAGAGACAAGGGGCCTGAGAGAGAGTCAAGGAGATCACACTGCGTCCCCCAGCTGGAGAAAAGCCCTGGAGGACACAGCCACCGGCAGCGGTGAGGCTGGAAGAGGCAAAGACTGAGGAACGGAAGTGTACAGGTGTACGTCGTTCCAAGTGAGGAAGGGAACCGTCCTGCACTTCGGGTGCCTGAGACCTGAGCCTTGGGCCCTGGGTCAGATGGGTGCTGTCGACTGAGAAACCGAGCCCTGTCCTTGAGCAGGGGCCAGATGCCGTGACAGATGGCAAGAACCGGCTCCTCCTGGCACCCGCCATGGAGCAGCCGGCAGGAGGAGCCGGCCCGCTGGCAGTGCCCAGCTGGTGTCTTCTCACGTCCAGGGGCTCGAGGGACAGCACCTTTGCAAGCCTTCCTTCAAAGTCAGGCTTTCGGCTGGAAAAGAAGAGAGGCGTGGATAAACAGACGAGTAGGGGATTTGTAGAGATTGGCTGACAATCAACAGAAGCTAGCTCCAGGTGCACTGGTGCATGCCTGTACTCCCCTGGTACTTGGGAGGCTGAGACAGGAGGCTTGCAGGTTCAAGGCCAGCCTCAGCAACTTAGCGAGGCCCTCTGCAACTTAGTGAGACTTTGTTTCAAAATAAAAAATAAAATAAAATAAAAATGCCTGTAATCCCAGTACTTGGGAAGCTGAGACAGGAAGATTATAGGCTCGAGACCAGCCTCAGTAATTTAGCAAGACCCTGTTTCTTTCTTTCTTTTTTTTTTTTTTTTTTTTTTTTTGCGGTACTGGGGATTGAACCCAGGGGCATTCAACCACAGGGCTACACCCCCCGTCCTATTTTTTTTAATTCTTTATTTTGAAACAGGGTCTCACTAAGTTGTGGAGGGCCTCACTAAGTAGCTGAGGCTAGCAGTGAAAACCTGGATCCTCCAGTCTCAGCCTCCCAAGTACTGGGATTCCAAGTGTGCACCACCACGCCTGGCTGCAAGATGCTGTTTCGAAATAAAAGTAATAAAATAAAATAGAAAAGACTGGGGGTGTAGCTCAGAGGTAGAATGCCCCTGGGTTCTATCCCCAGTACATAAATACATAAATAAATAAATAAATAAATAAATAAATAAAGGGCTGCAGGTATGGCTCAGAGATGAATTCCTCCCAATTCAATCTCCAGTTGTTCTGCAAAAAAAAAAAAAAAAAACAGTAGCCGACATGTGTATGTCCTTAGGGTTTCACAGCATTTTCTCACACTTGCTCTCTTTGCACTCTTTTGTTTGATGCCGACACCATTTGATAAGGCAGGGGAGACTCATTCCAAGTTGATGTCAGAAGTCCACAGCTGTGGCCAGCTCCAGACATGCGCCCTGGGGCTCACCGGGCCAGAGGCAGCTCAGCAAGCATTGACCAGACCTGCGGCCACCCCGAGCAGACTGGACACAGACACGGAAGCCTATGGAGGGAGCCCCTTCCCTGGGACTCGGGCGCAGGATGAAGACTCGGAGGCTCTCGGAGCTCTGAGTGTCACCGAAGCAAATGTCCAGTGTGCGGCCCATTCCAAAGCGTGGCAGAGAAGGTGAGGCAGAAGAGGGCCCCACACGTCCCAAAAGGGGCACTTCCAGCTTCCAGCTTTAAGGCCAGGCCACCTCCTGTCCCCCCGTGTCTGTGGGAGACTTTAGCTCTAGCTGTCGCTTCTGCCAGGTCCACCACAGCCTCCCTGATGACTCTGCCCTCTGTCTGTCCCCAATCCTGTCCCTAGGAGCCCCTCCCCTCGCCATGATTCCTGAAGTCTGCAGGGTGCTGCACAAGCTGGGGCTCACCTGCATGTGCACATAGAAGCTCCCCTGCCCCTGGTCAGAACCGTCCTTCAGGTGCAGAAATCCTGCTGGATTCTCCCAGAGACAGTGGGTGGCCAGAGACCAGCGCATCGCGACACCAAACTGCCCTGGGCTGCAGGCTCTGGGGTCGGAGGCTCTGCCCTCTTACTGGCTCCTGTGACCGGGAGAGCCCCAGAGAGCTGCTGATCTCGGCTGCCAGCGAGGAGAGCTGATAGCCCCAGGAGCTGAGAGCTGCATGGGGGTTCTTTCAGAGGCCCGTGTTCGGCCTCGGGGGTTTTGCCTCAGGTAGAGCAGGCCGAGAGCATTGAGAGCTGCTAACCCTGAGGCTGTGGGTGCAGGAGGCGATGGCCATGTCTCAGGAGCAGTCAGGAGCCGCGGGCAGTGGCCAGGAGCTGTTGGCCTCGAGAGCTGCGGGTTTTTACAGCTGAGTTCCTGCTGCTCAGGGAACTGCACCTCTTTGTCGCTCCTTTCTGAGGTAGGCTGAGCCGCTGGGGGTGGGAGCCCCAAGGGTGGCCGGGAGCCGGAGGATAGATCGCTGCTGGGATCCCCGGAGCCTTGAAGAGCCAAGAAGGGGTCCACTAGCCCCAGCTGTCAGGACGGCACTGAGGGGACTGCAGACGCCGAGCTGGGCCCTCGAATTTAGAGCTCAGAGCTGCGAGGCTGAGTGTCTGGGCTTTGCCCAAGGTCTGGGATTACAGGCTGGCACCACGTTTGGGATTGGTCTGAAGCCAGAGAACCCTCAGCTGATTGCAAGGAAAGGGAGGAAAGGGTGCTCGGCAGGAAGCAGGAGGACAGAGGCTCTCAGGTCTATGAGAAGAAGGTGGCGTTGAAGGGGGCAGGGGTGATGCTAGTCCCTAGAGAGGCAGGTGCATGGAGGGGGAGGAGCCAAAGCAGTCAGGACCCACCGGGCTCCTCCCTCATGGGGCGGGACGGATGTGGAGAGACACCAGCCGCCCACCTGTCGCGTCCCCAGGATGCAGCGGTGGCAGCAGCCTGGTTAACTGCAACAAGATGGGCTTATGCAGAAGTGACGGTCTCACAACTAGATAGATATTGGGGGCAGGGGGCAGAAGGAACCGGGAAGCAAGCGGAAATAAGGGCAAAGCTTGGGGCGGGGCGCTAGCCTGCAGCTTCCCATGGTGCTGAGGGTGTCGACGTTGCATTCAGTCCTCACGACGGCTACAGGTCTAGAGCTGGTGCTGTTACCTCCATTTTGCAATGGGGAAGCTGAGACTGCAAAGAGGTTGTATATCGCCAGGCATGGGGGCGGGGGGGGGGAGCATGCTTGTCATCCCAGTACTTGGGAGGTTGAGACAGGAGGATCACAGGTTTTCGAGGCCAGCCTCAGCCACTTACCAGGGCTCTCCGAAAATTCGTGAGACCCTGTTTCAAAATAAAAAATAAAATAGGGGTGGGGGTGTAGATCCAGAGGTAGAATGCCTCTGGGTTTAGTCAACAGTACCAAAAAAAAAAAAAAAAAAAAAAAAGTCATACAATGTATGTTTGGATACTTGGTGTTGGGGAATACCCTACAGTTGCCAGAAATTAGCCCCCTTCAAAACTTTTGTTTATACTTCTAATTTTGGTTTGGTTCCACTTTTGTTTGGTTGGTTTGTTTGGTTTGGTTTGGTTTGGTACTGGGGATTGAATTCAGGGATATTCTAGCTCCAAGCTACACCCTAATCCTATTTCATTTTTTTATTTTGAAACAAGGTCTCACTAAGTTGCTGAGTCTGACCTCAAACCTGTGATTCTCCTGTCTCAGCCTCCCAAGTACTGGGATCACAGGTGTGAACCACTGAGCCCAGCTATAATAAGACCTTTAAATTTTAAAAAAATACTTAAAATATATGTTATAAAGGTATCATACACACATGGCAATAAAAAAATCAAATAGTATAAAGACTCAAATAGAACAGACAGGCACAAACTAAAATGTAAGTGGCTAGCCGGGTGTGGTGGCGCACGCTTGTAATCCCAGCATTCAGGAGGCTGAGACCGGAGGATCCGGGTTCGCAGCCAGCCGCAGCTACCTAGTGAGGCACTCCGCAACTTAGTGAGACTCTGTTTCAAAATAAAGAATTAAAAAAATAGGGCTGGGGGTATAGCTTGGAGGTAGAACGCCCCTGAGTTCAATCCCCAGTACCACAAAAATAAATAAATAAATAAAAATAAAATGTAAGTGGCTGATCTTAAGAAAGGTCTTAAAACACATTTGGCTTTGGGTTCTTGTGACAATTACTTTCCTTTGGATACTGCATTACTTCTCTCTTAATATTTTTATGGAAATCATGGATTGACAGATAAAATGTCTGCATATATCTAAATTCGTAGAGGGGATACTGGGGGATTGAACCCAGGGGCATTCTACCTCTGAGCTACATCTTCAGCTCTATTTTTTTTTTGTTTTGAAACAAGGTCTCACTAGGCTGCTGAGAGTCTCCCTACTTGCTGAGGCTGTCCTTGAACTTGTGATCCTCTTGTCTCAGCCTCCACCAAGTACTAGGATTACAGGCATGGGCCACCAAGTCCACCTTACCTAAATTTAAAAAGAGAGAAGAAAAGTGCCCAAATGGCCACTAGGTGGCAGAGGTTAGCTAAAAATGCTCTATCAGGTGCTTTGATCTCGTGACTCCTTGCAGATTTTTTTTCCTTTAGGAGGAGTTGGTTCCTGAAAGACAGGACTCTTTGGGGGACCCCTTCCTGGTATACCCAAAGCCCCGTCCTGCTGTCCTCTGCCTGGGCCACCTTGTGACCATTTCAGAGAGTGCATTAATGGGGTAACAGGACCTCTCCTGAACCCAAACTTCCGCCCAGAGCAGGAGGGGCCAGATGGTCCACAGTGGCTTCAAACCCTGTCGCACACACCCTGTCGCACTAAAGTCAAGGAGGCAGCAGGGAGAGAGGGTGGGCTCTTCCTCAGTATAGCCAAGGTGCAGGCCCACCGCCAGCCCAGGGAAAAGAACGCTGGACCAGCAACCTCCAAACTGCAGGAGAGAGTGGATTCATTCATCTGCTCTTCTGTCTGTGCCGCTCAGGTAGTAGATGCTCAATAAAGACTTGACATAGCTGTGCGTGGTGGCACACGTCTGCGATCCCAGTATTTGGAAGGCTGACACAGGAGGATTGCAGGTTCGACGACAGCCTCAACAAGTAGTGAGACTCTCATCAGCCTAGCGAGACCCTATTTCCAAATAAGAAATAGAATCAGGCTGGAAGTGTAGCTCGAAGGTAGAATACCTCTGGGTTCAATCCCCAGGACACACAAAAAATAACAATAATAAAGGCTGACATGATCGCAAACCCACCTTCCTTAAGTACCCACTGCATGTACCCAGCGCTGACCCAGTGCCTAAACCGCAGGGCCGAGCCACCGGAGAGGAGAGACAGGTGCATTCTCTGCACCTTTCTCCGTGACCAAAACATATCATAACACTAAACACTAGGAACAAAAACAAGCAAGTGAACAGAAGAGAAGTTTAAATAAGAAAAACAAAGCTGGGCGTGGTGCAGGGCTCCTAATCCCAGTATTTGGGAGGCGGAGGCTGGAGGATCCGCAGGTTCAAGGACAGCCTAAGCAAGTAGTGAGATTCTCATCAACCTAGAGAGACCCCATTTCAAAATAAAGATAAAAAGGGCTGGGAGTATAGCTCAGAGGTAGAATGCCCCACCCCAAGTTCAATCTCCAGTACAACACACACACACACACACATACACAAAAGGGAAGGAAGGAAAGTTAGGAAGGAAGGAAGGCCTTTAACCCCACCACTTCATCTCTAGAAATTCCTCCTAAGGAAATATTTCAATCGAGTCCAAAACACTTGCAAAAATGGAAATAGAAACCTAGATAGCCAATAATTAATATGTAATCATCCTATGTTAAATTACTAGATCATTACCTATATTAAAAATCATTTAGAGCCAGGTGTGGTGGCACACACTTGTAATCCTAGCATTTGGGAGGCTGAGACCGGAGGATCTGGGTTCGCAGCCAACCTCAGCTACGTAGTGAGCCCCCCACCCCCACTTAGTGAGACCCTGTTTCAAAATAAAGAATTTAAAAAATAGGACTGGGGGTGTAGCTCGGAGGGAGAATGCCCATGGGTTCCATCCCCAGGACCACAAAAAAAAAAAAAAAATCATTTAGAAGCTGGACATGGTGGTGCATCCTGCCTATAATACATACATTATCATCAGGACACATTTCCTTCTGAAAACACTGCAAGTCAGTGTAATGAAGGGGCATATATAGATGGTGCTGGAAGAGATATTTGGTGGCGTGCTTCAAAGCTTATCAGAGATGGCAGATTCCTTCAAATGGAAATCAGAAGCCAGGTGCCTATTCCAGGAAAGAGATTCTGGTATTGAAAAAAAAAAAAAAAAAAAAAAAAAAAAAAAAAAAAAAAAAAAAAAAAAAAAAAAAAAAGGTCCTATGCACAAATAAATGATCACCCAAATTAAATGGAGAGGTCGAAGACCATCTTGGCAACTAGAACAAAGAAAAAAAATTGTCATCAAAACCCTCTGGCCCTTCTTTCCTAAAGTAAATTTGGAGCTAATTAGCTTTCAAGACTTTTCCGGGGCTTTTTTTTTTTTTTCCACAGTGACAAGACAAAGAAACACACTTAAGATAAAAACCAGATGTCGAGTTTGCCGGCCATTCCTGCAGGCGGTGTGCGTGTCCGCAAGTCACTGTGACGGCCGTGGTCTGAGCAGGCAAGGCAAGAGAAAGGAACGGCCCTGGAGGGTCTCACTCCTTCTGTGGCTCAGCAACCAGCGCGTTTTATCACAAGGTTACGTAGCTCCTCACTGCTGTGGCTTTGACTGCTCTTGGGATGTGTTAGAAAGCAAATCTGTAAAGATTTCCAAAACCCACGGGGCTAGAGAGAGGCCAGCAGGGCTTTTCCATGGGTACTGGGCTACCTGTACTGATCACACTGCCCCCTCCAGGATCGGTCACGAGTTTTGGCTACTCAATACGTGTCTTTGGAGCCGGGCTTGGTGGTGCATGCCTGCAATTCCAGGACTTGGGAAACTGAGACAGGAGGATCGGCAGGTTCGCGGCCAGCCTCAGCAATTTGGTGAGACCCTCCCTGTTTCAAAATCAGAAAGTATTTGTAGGGTGCAACTCAGTGGTAGAATGCTCATGGGTTCAATCTCCAGTCACACACACATACGTGCTCACACACACACACACACACACACACACACACACACATACACACACATTTTTTAAGTAACCAAACACTAACATAAAGTTACCAGGTAACAGCATAGCCACCAAACTTAGCCTATCAAAGCCTTTGTGTGTGTGCATGTAGTACTGTTGAGGTAGATTAGAAGCATATATTAGGTAGAAAAGAGGTATCGGGAAAATTCATAAAAATATAGTTTTTAGCCTTTTAAAAATCTGGAGAGTGTCGTCCACCCCTCAAAAAGAAGAATTTGGTTCAGCCCAAGAGAGACTACAGCCCAGCCCACTGCCCACCGAAGAGGTACCCGCACGCACACCTGGAAAGA